>JAXBDA010003139.1:0-36805 GCA_036023075.1 Gaultheria prostrata | reverse complement strand
TTTTCTCTCCATTTCCTTCCCAATATATATGCATTTTTTTTTCTAATATCTAAACTATGTTTTTACATATTCTTTGTTTTTTGAAATTGTGTAGCCAACTTATATTTTATAGTTTCGATATTATGGGTGACTATAAATTGAAAACCTGAACATCACCATGTAAAGTAAAATATTACTTTACATATATAGTGAAATGAGCACGTATACATGTATTAAAAAATATGAACTAAAATTGAGAAAAGTTTGGAAAAGACAAAAAAAATCCACACTTTTGATTGTAATTTTTTAAATTCTAAATTCTCTCGTCGAAATGAACCAATGCAAAAAAAAATTACAAAAGTAATAAAAGTAATTTTTTTTAGCAAAGATAAACAATAATTGAAAAAATATTAAGTCAAATAACGTCCGTGTGAATTGAATAGTTGTGGTGGAGTTTAAGAGACAAAATAAAAAAAATTCCATGAACATAAACTCTCTTTGCATTTATTTGTTAAAATACTTAATTGAAAAAAATAAATTACAATCGTGGAAAAGGAAAATCCTATAAAGCTCAAACAAGGCGAGTAAACTTTTTTGATGCATAATTTTGGCTTAATCCATGCGAATTGGATAGTTGTGGAGTAAAAATAATAATCAAAAGTGTGGATTTTTTTGTCTTTTTTAAACTTTAGTTCATATTTCTTTTAATATATGTATACGTACTCATTTCACTATATATGTAAAGCAATATTTTACTTTACATGGTGATATCCAGGTTTTCAATTTATTGTCACTTATAACATCGAAATTATAAAATATAAGTTGGCTACACAATTTAAAAAAAAACAATGAATATGTAAAAAAATAGTTTAGATATTATAAGAAAAAAATGCATGTATACTGGGAAAGAAATGGAAAGAAAAAAAATATATTTATTATATGTAAAAAAAATTAGCATTAAGTGTATTAAATTAGTGACATTAAAGTGAATTAAGAAGGGTATTTTGGTCATTTTCTCGCAAATACTAACGCCATCCATTTAAATGTAACGGCAAGGGATACTTTTTGTTATTTTAGAAAAGCAAAGGGAGGTCAGTGTTATTTCAGAAACCTTAGGGAAGGTTAGTGAAATTTGCCCATAAAACTTTTATACATTTAAAAAGGTGAATTGAAAGACATAACAAATTTGAATTTTTTTGAAGAAGAAAAGAAACACACCAAACCCCAAGCTTCAACCCAGCAAAACCAATTAAAATGCCTCCAGCAACCAAAACAAACTAAACCATGGGCAAAACAAAATACCCACCAAAACACTACTTTGGACTAACCAAAGCATCCGAACAAAAACCAAGAAAAAAAAGAATTGTCGATTAAGATGGATTTTCTATTGGTATTATCAAGGGAAGAAAAAGAGGAAGAAGATACCTTCTTTTAATCGTTAATTATCTTTGACTTCATTAGGCCCAAAAATGGCAAGGTCTTTTGGAAAAAAACTTGTTCACGCTCACCAAAAAAGGATATACAAATCTCTCACTATCATTGGTTGAAATGGTGTGGAGTCCACCAAAAATAGTGTGAATCCCACCACAAAGTGATGTCGTGCTTACAAAAAAAAGAAGAGATTAGTGCAGCTCAATTATTTGAATATGAGACTGTGCCCAAATAATTAACATCAAATTGGCACAACACTATTGCTATTTTTTATTTGTTGATATTGTAGCAAGGCATAAAATGATATATGATTGTTGGGGGATACAATCTTTAATATATATTTTTTGAACTGAAAAATGGTGGGAGGGGAGCAACCAGCGTAGCAACTCCCCTTGGGCGTGACCATAGGGGCTCCTGACCCGCTAGTAGAATATCCGGTTTGAGTCATATTTACTGTCCGTGAGGACATGTCATCATCACGACACCACCTAGGTACAAGTAGGCATAAGTATGTACCCCCACAATCCCTTGCTACTGGCAAGACTCGAAATCGAGTCTCTCTTGGGAATGTAAGGCACCCTACCCACCAGGCTACCACCATCGAGGGTGATACCATTTTTGTTGGTTTGCTCTTTTTCTGTCGTGATGTTTCATATTTGGGATCCTTTTAATCTTTGTAATTTGTTTCTCAAGATCAATAAAAAAAAAATGGCACCATTGGTAAGCTTGCTCTTACCTCTCAAAAAAATGGCACCAATTAGTAGACTAATCAAAACTTACTATTCAAATAAACCTACTAGAGGAATGAATGGCACACACAGGTGATATTTGAATTTCGTACTCAAATATTGTTTACATATGTTTACTAAAAAAATCTCTCTTGATTTGAGTGACAAAATGATCAAATTAAAAGCTACTAGTGTTTTTATAAAATAAAAAAATAAAAAAAAGGGCTAGTATTTCTTTGGTATGGGGAAGTGATTTTAGGGCATTGGAGTTTGCGAGGGTCTTGTCTAGGAATTGAGTGATAGCATGCACTAGATGTGGGCGATGTATTAATCAAATCTAAACCATCATATCAGAAATCAAACGTTGTTTCCTACAAAATCAAACGTTGTTTCTGCTTATATATAGAAAAAAATTGAGGGGCAAAGAAAGGAGTCATGAATTGAAAAGATGGACAACAAAATGTTTTTATAGGAGTCCTAACCCATAAAAGGAGGAATTCCTGTTTTTTTTCTAGAGTCAAAGCTTTGTAGTAGGCCAAACAGAAATGCCTTGTTTGATGGGGGTCTATACCCTAAACCTCAAATCTAAGGTACGTACGTATGACTTGAAATATGATGGTGCTAAAATTAATCCATGGGGCATGTGTTTGTTTGTCGTCCAAAATGTTGTTCCCACCTTTGATTTGTGAAGGAAATAAAAGAAAACAAAACCTATTTTAGAGCTTCCATGCCGACCTCAAAAAAAAAAAAAAAAATTGGATCGAAATACAGTCTAAAACTCCAAAGGTTGATAAACGAGCTGGGCAGTTATTGCTTAAACATGGTTTGAAAATCTAATAAATTTTAAAGTTTTGTTCATGAGGCTAGTCGATCTCAAACGACTTGATCTTGAGTAGATTGAATTTTTTATAACCCATCTGTCTCAATTTTTTTAGTCCTTTGGCCTCCGATTGGATGCATGATGAGTTTTGGTGGGATAAAATAGTAAGTGAGATAAGATAGTAAGGGTCCGATTGGATGCAGGATACGTTTTGGTGAGATTAAATTGTAGGGGGATAAGTTAGTAAGGGTGGCCCACATTGATGTGAAATTTATGGAGGGTGGATAAAATAGTACTACGCGGCTTGGATGAATTTGCGACAAATGGGGATAAATTTGGGTGGATGATAGCAAATGACTTATTTGCCCTTGTGCATGAGTTATATTAAATATTACGATAAAATAAATACATAAATACAAGACTAATTAAATTAATTATATTTTTCAATAAATATTATATAATAATTCCTTTTATTAATTATATCTAAAATTAAAATATTGAATTATTATTTCTTAATTATTCATTTTAATAATTTTTCGTACCACCTAATTTTTTGTTGTTTTTTTTCTTTCTAATTATGCGTTTTGTACTTATAATAACTAATTAGTAATTTTTATGTTATACACCAACAATGTCAAATTCTAAGTATAAAAAATTGAAGCTATTATAATTAAATTTCGTAATTAAAAAATTTTGATTTTTTTTTATTTGTACGGAATACAACTTACTAGAATACAAATTATAAATTATATGGAATACAAATTTGTATGGTAGACAAATTATAAATGTCAAAATCTAAATTTTTAGGTTTTTTTAAATTTGTACGGAATACAACTTAATAAAAATGAAGGGGGATAGGGGGGGTTATTAAATAGTGAGGGGGAAAGGGGATAAAGGGGGATTATTTGGGGAGGGGTATTAAGTTATCCGGTAGCATTTTTGCTCCCAAACCATGTATGTTTTGTGGGACCGGGATAAAAAGAATACCCCCTATATAAACCCCAGCCAATCGAGCCCTAAGGGGTATAGTATGTAGTAAGGGTGAACCTACATTGTTGTGACATTTATGAAGGAGGATTAAATGGTACTTTTTTTGTGGATGAACTTGTGATAAAAAGGGATAAGGCTGAGTGAATGATGTAGAAACCTGAAAAATAACTTATTAGTCTTTGTGCATGGCTCATATTATATTTTACGATAAAATAAATACATAAATACTAGAATAATTAAATTAGTGATACTTGTCAACAAATATGATATAATAATTCCTTTTATAATTATATTTAAAATTAAAAGATTTAATTATTCATTTTTACAATTAGGCATACCACCTAATATTTTTCCATTATTTCTAATTTAATTATGCATACCACCTTTTTTTTCTAATTGTGTGTTTTTGTAATTTACATATTAATTTAGTAATTTTTATATTATACCCCAACAATGTCAAATTCTAAAAAAAAATTTAAAATTTTCTCGATTAGTTGTTTAATTTGGTTCAATAAAAAATAAAAAAATATACGGGGAAGTACTTTATTTTTTTATCCGAAGAATATTGCAAAGCAACTCAACAAGCCAACAATATGAAATTCTAAAGTATAAAAAATTTTAATTTTTTTGTACCGGATTAAAGATCTCTATTAGTAGTTTAATTTGGTGAAAAACATAAACAATTATGCACAGAAGTACATTATTTTTTTATCCGAAGGAAATTGTAAGGGCTCGTAAAACACTTAAATGGGATAGGATTTTTTTTTTAAACAAGCGAGAGGGAGAGGGTAAGGGGGATGAAGGGGGTAGGGTGGTAATTTTTCTGGGGCTATTAAGTTATAACACACCCCTGTTATTAATTAGTACCTATAGTGGTATTAATCTGGGAGGGGTGTTATTCTTGGAGGGGTATAACTCATACCCTTCACACAAAACTTGCCAAACCTAAAATGGGAGGTGGGACCCGATAAGAGGAAGGGGAATGAGTTACACCCTTTCCTCATCCCCCAGCCAAACGAGCTCTTTGGGAGCTGGCATCATCTTTAAATTGCTTACATTTCTTTTAATTAATGGGGGATGGCTAGCTACAATATACATCCATTAAAGAGGCATACCATATGCGCATATTATGTGGTTCATATTGTGTCACTTTATGGTAATCGTAATATTTTTTAGTATCTAGTAACTTTTATATTAAAATATCATAACTTTTCTGAATATATCTGTACATTTCATGGGTTTATGGTAAACCCATGGAATTTTTTTTTTTTAAACCGGAAACTAGAAAAGCAATTAAGTAAACAGATGGACAAAAGGAGTCATGACCAGACTCTTCACAAACCAGACTCTTCACACAAAAAAAACTTTGACCCAAAATTTAGATCATCCTATTTTTACACTTCTGCGGTTGAATTAAACCTTTGAAAAGATCCACAAGAACGAATAAAACTGCATAGTTTAAACACACTCCAAAGAGAGTTTACTCAGTGTAAGTTATACCCGGAAAGCAAACATTTCCCATTCTACAATCCTTGGGAGTAGTGGAGAATGGCATTTTAGTGCACACACACAAAAATACATTTTCATTTTTGTTCCTTTACACACACACGTAATCACAAATCAAATATGGTTATGTGTATTAACAATTCCAAAATGATATGAATCACCATCCAAAAATTAGGTTAGGTGTTGTTTGTACCCAAATTTAGCACGAAATTCCAAACAAGGCCAAACGAGAAAATTTCAGACCTAAGTGACCTCATGGGCTAGTTGGGCTTTCTAAACCAGTCCATTCTCGCAATACAAAGTCCAATTGGTTTTATTAAAGTCAAACCCTTGAGGGGTATTAATTGGGTCTTGTTTAAAGATTGAGTCCAACGGCCCAAAGATTTAAGGGGCTGGCTGGGAATTGAATTTAACAAATGGCCCAAATTATGCTATTGACATTTGTTTAAAGGATTTTGTTAATATATGCCCCTAGGGCATATGCTAATAGTCATTTAATGGTACCAACTAACCCCACTTATATAGAAAGTTGTAGAAGTAATAAATAGGTTAGGCAATATCGAACCAAAAAAAAAACTTGTTCGGGGTGAGACGAGATTACCCTTTCACCTTTTCACTCCACCCTATCTTTTCAATTCCCTTTTATTTATTATAAGCCTTTCAACTCCCACGGATACACCATTTAGGAAACTAAAATTAAGTTGAAGAACAAGTTATAATTGGTTACTCAGCAAAACTAAGAAGAAAATAAAAGGAAAGAGATGGCTGAATATTGTGTCTTGTGAACCTTTTCCATACATAGGTTTTTTTTTTTTTTCTTGGGTGAGTAATTTTCTTTTAACAATTTTTTTTTCATCAATACGAATTACGAACTAGTGAAATAAATTCTTTTCAGTTATAGTAAAGTTTAACGAGAAATCTTTTCAATAAGAAAGGAGCAAGTTGTATGGTCTCAATCAATGGCCTCCCTTTTCACCTTTTTTTTGTCTGGTTTATGTTTGAAGAGAAATTATGTTTGAAAGACTCATGAGATCAGAACACGAGCAAATAAGCAAAAATTATGATTTGGTTCCTTGGGTAGTTCTTCTGCTTTTATCTACACTAACAAATTTTAATGCTGGGGGCGTTTTCATCTAATATTTAAAAAGTTGTTCATCCCAAAATCTCAATAAATCAGTCTACCTTTTATTGTTGCATTCCCCATAAAAATGGAATTAGTTGGTATCATTAAATGACTATTAGCATATGCCCTTGGGGCACATATTAACAAAAACCTTGTTAAAATAGCAAATAAAGGAATTCGAGGGTGGATTATCTCCATACTCCTTAAAACAAGGAAATGGGAGATCCTTGTTGATAGTTGTTCCGAGGCACAAGGAGAAGTTGTAACAAGATGGCCTCCACAAGTCATCACCACGAATATAGGCAGGTGGTTACTGCCACATGGCGTGATCCTAAGGCCTTGTCAACTCCCCACTACGCCATGCTCCTTAAAAGAAGAAAGTGGAGACATGGCATGAAGGCTTCCGGAACGCCAATTACAAGAAGATAACCGTTGAAAACCGCCATTGTGGAGGGAGTTGCAATGACAAAAGACACTTGGCATGATCGGAGAGAAGAAAGGAAACCACTTGGACACGTGGCATCATCCTAACGAGCAAGGAGTTGGCACCAATGTTCAAAGCCTCGCACTTTGGAACCTAGAAATACCAGTTCACAAGATGGAAAAAGGGTTCCACAACCAACTAACCTCACAGTTTATCAATCAAGTCTCTCGACTTACAGTAGATCCTCAACATGTTGAAGCCTCTCCACCACGTTGAAGCTTCCAACTCTGTTGAGTTATTTACCCACATCGTTCTACAAGTCTAGCCATAGCCTAGAACCTTGTTTTACGATTCATTGTACTCTTCTTTTGTTAATCTTTATTAATAAAAGTTGGGTTTTTATTTTATCTCGTTGTTTCTCATTTTCCATACGATTGGGAAATTGATAAAGTCCTTTGATTGTGTTCACGTGCTTCTTTGTCGAGTGGTCACTAGAATTTCCTTTTTGATTGGCCGATAGTCTGGTTAGCTTTCAATCGGACACAGTGGATGCAATGTCATTCTGTACTCTAGCAGCGACCTTCGGGCTCTAAAAAGAGTAATGGATCAACGCAGGTGGGGCTACACCTATCGGTACAAAATCTCGCGACAGGCTTTGAATATGACTATTAGCAGCATTCGGAGGAACTGTAGCTTTTTCGAATGCCACATCCATATGATAGACGATAACATAATTGGATCAAAGTTCGTATGGGCCTTAGGGGGCCGGTTGGTAGACTTCTGGATAATTAGAGTGCTGCTGTGGAAGATAAGAAGTTGGAACCCAAAGAAGAGGGGATAGATAACATGCAATTCTCGATTAGGGTGCTTTGTTTTGTTATTGACTAACTAGTTTTATGCCACGTGCTCATTAGTTATGATAAAAAAGTACAACTTCTAGAAATGTAATTGTACTGGCTACCTTCACAATTTCACCAGGATCATGGAGAATTTGTGAAACCTTTCCTATGTAACGACTCATAATTCTATAGTCACTTTATCACTCTGAACTTCAAAAAGTGGTTGAAAGTCTTCAACTTCGTCCTCCTGGAAGGAACTTTATCAACATTTGACTCTACAAATATCGAACAATAAAGCTAGCCTCTTGGTAATATAACATGTGCATGATGAAATGATCATTCAATACTGAAAGCTAGTAACCACTATAGAGTATCAATTTTATATATATATATACATTTCATGTTGAGTGACAGAATGCCAGGATACAAGAATCCTAATCATGGAAAGCCATCACAGTCAGACAAACCACAAGCCCCTTGCATCACTGTTACTGAGGCTACCAATTTGCTGTTATAGCTACTTGCAACTATAAGTCTTTTTGGGCATTGGAAAATATAATAAAAAGCGAAGATAACATCCAAAAGCATGAGGAATCACAAATAAAAAAAATTTAAACAAGCACAACACTAAAATATGAAAGGTGGTGGGATAACCTGTACGATGCTTGCAACACCTTTGCACCAACTAATATTCATGTATGCACAAGTAAATGCAAGGGCTTAATATGCTAAACTAGCACCACCTACCTCCTGTACGTACCATTTGAGAAGTTTGCATTTAGCAATACCTTCACCAGTTTGTGCTAAAGGTACATCAACTATCTCACCGGCATGAACTTCGATTGAAGCTTGAGTTGAAAAGTAAGATCCCCTCACACCATAGGGAATGTTCCACTACAAAAGATTGAAAACAAATGTTTTGAATTGATTTTGGAAATGTATTGTTGAACTTTTTGAATTCGATTCAGCACCATTGGGCCATCAATAGGAGAGCAATTTACATTAACATAACAAGATTAAACCCTTTTAAACCCCAAGAGAAGGCCTCCTCCGGTCCCACAAAAAAACCTTATACAACCGTAAAATAGATCTAAACTACCAAGGAAACAAACATTCAAACACGTTATAAATCCTAACTGAGAATTCAAAAACATAAAATTGCAAGGTACATCCAGTGTCTTCAAATCGGGACACGTATCGTGTATCATGATTTTCATTGTATAAATTGTATCAGGATACGTATTGCGTATCTTAAGATACGTTTGATGGAAGAGTAGGAGTTTCTAATATTTAGTTAGACAAGATTTTGGGAGAGGGAGAAATAATTAAGGCAAGAGTGGGGAAAGAGAGTATTTATATTACACTTAAACTCAAAACTCTTTTTTTGGCTTGGCATGAAATGGCTAGAACTGATCCCTATTTATATTACTCCATGGAAGGGTCTAGTCCAAAGATATTTTCATATAAGATAAACTTTGAGGTAGATTCTAGAATTACAGGTGTGACTAATTCTCACAAAAAAAAATCTAGATATTTCACAAGGATATTGTAGAATTTCTAGAAGATAGATAATATAGAGCTTTTAGAAATTAGATATTTATATTTACTTCAATAATATCTTTCATCTTTGAACTTTGTCAATTGGGCTTATTTGGATTTTATCTTCTTGTGCCAAAATACTAAATCTAGTTTATTCTTCAACAATAATAATCATAATTAATATACAATTAAAAAGAAGTTATACCTAAGGACATCACAAACTATACTTACATTTACAAATATATATATATATATATATATATATATTTAAGATGCAAAATTTCAAGTCTCTTAATTGGGGTCTAAACACAATCGAATTTATTTCTTCTAATCAAGCCCTACGTTGAGGTTGAATTTCTATCAAATGTTTGAATATCGCCATAATTAGATCAAATGGCTTAGATTAATACATTTGGGGTTCCGCTTATTAAAATAAGGTCCGACTTTTTTCCAATAAGTAATCGTAGGATACATGCCAAACCAGGATATGCATATAAATCATAGGATACACGATCGTATTGTAGGATTTCTATACAAATACGTATCGTTTTCCCCAGGAGACTATATGAATAGTAGGATACATATTGTGTATCATAGGTTTTCAACAACTATGGATACATCATAATCCAAAGGATCCATACTACCAAATACATAACGATGTCTTGAAATCAATTGTTTAGTAACGCTGACATTCCCATTAATATAAATAACCAACACCTGATCATGATCTTCCTCCCCATAACATGTGTTCCTTTCGTATTCTTCCCCAACACTATCACATCCTCGAACTAGGTCTAACAGAGGATACAATTCAATAGCTTCATGGATTGCCCACAACATCGTCTTGTTTATCTTCAGACGATGTAGGAATTCTAGTACCTAATCTTTCAACTTCTCAGGAGGCCCATTGAGTTGGCCAGACAAACAATCTATAATCATGTTGCACATATTTACACAAGGCTCCTTGAGTAGCTGAGAGCCAATTGCTTTCATTTCCAACTTCCACACAAAACGAGCCTAGAACCATGACTTCATTCTAGCATTCATCTTTACATATGGAAGGCAAATAGGTTAAACCATTTCAAGACACAAGGATCATATCCTGGTGACTTCTTAATGTTACGTATGCAATATATTAGTTTTAAGTAATTATACAATTCGTAGCAAAGAACAAGCCCTGGATACACTAATTTTATTTAGTTGGAAGCCGTAAGTTTAAGCATTTACATTCATTTTTATTTGGAAAGGGTTTGGCTAGGGTTAAATTCAAAGGTGGGGTGATAATTAGAGGTGCTTAGTGTGGATTCCTTTCGAAGAAACATGAAATGACTTTTGTAAGTTTAAATCACCTAAGCAAAACAAATTACGGTTCGATCTCAGTTGAAAGCAAGAAACATCAATTAAGAATATTTCTTAAAGACAAAAGCAATGAAAACACAAATCTGTAACGAACTTGCAGTTTCTAAGGTTTGACCTGTAAAGACCCGAAAATTTTAATTACTTTTCTGGAAATAATATTGGGGTAATGTGAGAAGTCGAATGAAATGTTTATGCGTTTGATTATTTGGTGTTACGGGTTGATTGGGGTTGTTTTGCATTACATAAGTCAATACAACGGCTTGGGTGTAATATTTCAAGATATATGTGAGTGTGTGATGGGTGAGAGGCGAGAGAACACACCTCCCCCTCCTCTCAACAACCAGCCTCTCTCCCTCTCTCTCCATTTCTTCTTCTTCCTCCACCAAAACTACTCCCTCTCATACAAATTTCTTCAAGGTTCTTGCCAAATCCAGGCTCCTCTACGTGTTTCAAGACTTGGGTGTTGCTCATTTTGCTCCGGGAGGTATAGATCTTGGTTAAAGCTTGGAGAAAAATTAGGGTTTTGCACATTTGTGGGATTCAAGCTCTTCCCACTTGAGGTAGCGGAATTTCTATCAATTCTTGATGTATATAGGTGTATAATTCCTCCCATGATCATTCCATCTTATGCTTTGTGGAAATTTCTTGAGAAAATCATTTCTAGTCTAGTTTATGTTGGAAAGATGACTTAGACTTGCTCCCTTATGCCTCTCCAGTTGATATGGTTGATATCTCATCCTATGGAGTCTTAATTTCATGATAACCCTTGAAATTTGTATGAAACCCACTTTCAATCGAGTTCTGGACATTTTGTTTTGAGAGAAATTCATGATTCTTGTTGATTCTTGTTTCCCCTACTCAAATCGGTTGTTATATCATCTCCCTCTAGCTTTTTACATTGATATTTGGCCTTGGAAGTGTTTGATTTAATACCTAAATGAAAGCCCCAAAATTGTTTGTTGTGGATGCTTGCTACCCAAAGTTGTGATAATTAGCGTCGCCCCAAGCGTAGGGCTAGGTCAGTTGTAGCATAATAACTCGGAAGTCCGAGGTCGAATCCACAGGGAAGGGTCGGAGCTAGTGAGAGGTTTACTTTACGGTAGGGGTTTTGGCGTTAGGACGGCCAACCTTTTTGTTTGGTTTGAAGTTCTCTATACTAGAAAATAAAGATGTAACGATAAATAAATAGGGCGAGGTCTAGGGGTTTATACCACCCATGACTACGGATATTTATCTCACTATAACTCAAGTGAGAGACAAAATCACTTGCTCTCACTCGGAAGATTTAACAACGAACCTCAATTTGGGTTTAACAATGAGATAAGTTCGTTGAGGCATTTTTACAAACACTTAGAATGCCATAGCTCCAAGCATCATGTGTGGCAAGTGGTCAAGCCCTTGCCTACACAAGATCAAAAAGGTTGACAATTCTAAGTTTTGATACATAAAACTTGAACTCACCCAATGAAAACCAATTTTTACCACATGAATGGGGTTTGGAAATGGAAAGAAACTTAGTCAAGCATTTTATCGAACGCCTAGAGTGCCATGGTTCAAAGCATTGAGTGTGCCAAAATTCTTTGTCTACACCCAATCAAAGAAGTTAACAATCCTAAGTTTAGACCGAAAATAAGAGTTTAATCCATTCACAACCCAACAATAAACACAAAAAACATGATGAGCCATCAAAATACCGAAGTCATGGGGGGAACCCCATGACCAAGCCTAAACTACTACTCAAACATGCTTAAATTAACCAACAAGGAGAAAAATGTGATTAAGTAAAACATGACGAAAATGAAAATAAACTTGATTTCTTGAAAGATCTAAGTAGTAGGAACAACTTTAAACCTAAGGTAATTAACCAAACACAACTATTTAAGTGAGATTTTAAGAGAGAAAGCTAGAAAATGAAGACAAGATTTAACCGACGAAAATGCAAATAAACTAGATTTATGTAAAGATCTAATTAGTAGCAACAACATTAAAGCTTTAGAAATAAACTAGAACACAACACTTATACGAAATTTCTAGAGAGAGAGAGAGAGCTTACAAAGCTATGGAGTTTTTCCCTAAAAACTAAACTAAACTAAAGTGAAGGAGTCTTGGGAGAGAAAGAGGGAGGGAGAAATATATACAAACATACTTTCTCTCTCACAAAATATCCTAAAAGCAATTAAAATATCTAAAAAGGTGAAAGTTTCCATAAGTAGTAAGTCATAAAGCTACTCAAAATAGCTGGCCAAACCACTTGGTATCGATACCAAGGGTCTGGGTATCGATACCAACCTTCATTTCTTCCCACGTAAAGCTCATGTATCGATACAGAAAGGATTTGTATCGATATAGATCCTTCTGCTCAAATCTTATTTTTGCTGGGCTTCATCTGTATCGATACAGAGGGGGTCTGTATCGATACAAATCTTCGGCCAGATTTTTTACCCGACTTCGCGGGCATGCCCCGGCTTCGTCCGAACTCGGAATGCCACGTTTCTTGAACCGTTGGAAAGCTCTATGAGTCTACTTTCAAACCCAATTGGTCTCATCTTCATGGCCTTTGTATGTTGAGAGATATGAGCCTTTTACTATCAGTGTGTCGGATTTCCTTGAGTTACATAGCTCTAGATTTCTTATTCCTTTGTTCCGGGCCTTCCTTGAACCTTCCAAAGCTCATTGAGTCGAGTTTTTAGCTTCGTTGATTGTCCTCCACGGCGTTGAGGGGCCTTGGGTACTTTCGGATATAACCGGGGATTATTTGGAAGCCTTGGACACGGCTTTAGCCTTCCGGCTTGATCTTGTTCCTTCTTTATCTTCCCGAGCCTTAGCCAAATCTTCGTGTCTAGGCTCTCGAGGCTCGGTGGGGGAACGCCATGGGGCTCATGGCCCTCGGATTGTCGGGAGGCATCCCGAAACGCTTCAAATGCGCTTTATTCCATTATTTTACCTGAAACTACCAAAAATACACTTTGCGCAACATCAATCATATCAAGCGCTAAAACGCACGTGTGTGTGATTAAGACGAGCGAGATAAGCCTGGATAACTACAACATTTGGGGCTTATCAGTGGACTGGGTATTGCTACCCGGATTCTGGGTTATTGATACCCGACAGTCTTGATCCTTTGATTGTTTTGCTGAGTGGGCTGCGTATTGATACCCAGATTTGGGGTATTGATACCCAGAGGGTCTATTTTTCTTCTGAGAATCTGCTGGGGAAGTTGGATATTGATGCCCAGCTTTGGGGTATTGATACCCAGAGGTTCAGGAAAAAATTTCTTAAATTGTTTAAGGAATTGGGTAGTGAAACCATAGATTCTTAGTATTGATACCTAGGGGCTTAAACCCTAATTTTGGAACAACGATTGGAGTTGTGAGATATACGTTGACACTGTAATGATTTGAATGAACATGAAATGATAATGAGAATGTGATAATATGACACGGGGCCCGAAAGGGTATGCCCGGAGTGACACGGGGCCTTTCATGGTATGCCCGGAGTGACACGAGGCTTTTATGGTATGTTCGGAGTTTAATGAAATGATTAATATGGATGAGACACAGGAAGTTGAATGTTTTGGACACATACGATGTATCGGGTACGTATCGGATACGACGGAGCGGCTGTTGACCTAAATTAGTGGTCATAGATCCTAGTGCCCTTCTTCATCTCTCTTTGTCCATATTCCATGTGCATCTCATTTCCATTTAGAATCGATAGACGTTTTCCTACTGGGCTAGTGAGCTCACCCTTATAATTTTCAGGTACTCAGCATGGAGGAGCATGACATGGAATGTGTGAAGTGCATGCATGATTTTGAAAGCTCACGAAAGAGTTACTTGATCATTTCTTTGAACTTCTATTTTTGGATAAGATGACATTGTAACTATTTTGAGGTTCATCTTTTGACCCGGAACATGTAATCATTTTAAAGACTCATGTAATGGCACTTGGGGTATGAGAGCCCTCTAGATGTATTTTGTTGACTTAACTATGTAAGTTAACCTTGGTTGTGAACTCGTTGATCGTCCATGTGGAATATATTAGTTATCCATTTTGTAAAATTTGAGGGTGTGTCATGATTCGTAACATTACCATAGATACTCTTAGATTAGTATACGCATTGCAAAAGGAGGACAACGAAAATCAAACGCTCTAGTTGGTAGTGGAGAAATTGTTGGGACACATTAATTTCCTACTTCTGTCCATAAATTTCTTTCTTTCTGAGATAAAGAACACAAGCACAAAGATACTTCAAGTAATTGAGATAAAAGAGAAGTTAAGAGAATACTAAAGAGCATAAAAACTGTTCGGTTTGATCTCAATTGAAAGAAAGAAGAAACATCAATTCGACGTTTTCTTGAACTTTGAAGACAAAACAGTAGAAAACAGTGCTAACACACAAAAAAAAAGAAAAAAAAAGACAAACCTGTGTCGCGACTTGCAGTTTCTAGGGTTAGAATTGCCGCAAGCTAATTTCTCGCGGGCCCTTCGGAAAATTACGGGGTGGGTTATGGATCGAGCACTTAAGCACGTCCGATTGAGCTGATTTCTCGCGGGGCCCCTCGGAAAATTATTCTAAAATGAATGAATGGTTTGGATCATTTGTTTGGGACCCAAAAGTGGGTCCCAGATCTGGTCTGTACATTTTCTGTGCATTTTTCTTCTGTACCGTTAGCAAGGTCTAATTGATTCGATCAAATAGAGATAAAATGTGATATAATCGGAACAATAATCTCGCCTGTTTCTCTGTACCTACCTGTAGATATTTACAGATATAGAAATGTATAAAAGATTGTATACCTTCCGTGATGTATCATTCTGTTTGCTCGAGGAAGAGTGACGAGCTGTGGATCTTCAGAGAGTGCTTGCGACCTAGAGTTGTAGTAATTAGCGTCACCCCAAGCGTAGGGCTAGGTCGTTGCTAGCATAGTAACCCGGCAAGACCGGGGTCAATTTCCACAGGGACCGAATGCTACCGGCATGAGATTTGACTCGCAATGGAATTTGGCGTTAAGACGGCCAACTTTTAAACGGATTTGTATGGTGGAATTCTCTCTCTACCTCGAAATACTTGAAAATTGAAGGTTTTAAAATTGATTAAAAGGGACTCGGGTTAGGGGTTCATATCATCCATAGCTTAGGCCGTTTATGGTTTCTCAATTATAACTCAAGTGAGATTCAAAGACTCTTGATTCCACTCGGATGATTTGTCAATAGAAATCTGATTTTCTCACAAAATATGGGGTTTGCAAACGGAAAAACTCAGTTAAGCATTTCATCGAACACCTAGAGTGCAATGGTTTAAAGCATTGTGTGTGCCAAGTGTATTGTCTACACCCAATCAAGGAAATTAACAACCCTAAGTTTAGACCGAAAAATATGAGTTTAATCCGAACACAAACCCAACTTTTAAGCACAAAATTCCAAGAAACCATAAACGAACCTAAGCTATGGAGTGATAATCACCCCATAGCCGAGCCTATACGACTACTCACACATGATTAATGAAAACACAAAGGAAAAACGTGGAGAGATATGAGACATCGCGAAAAGGAAAATAAACCACGGATTAATAAAGATTAGAGAATTACCTACAACTTTAATGAAGGCCGTAGCCTTAGTTCTTGAGAATTGAAACCTAAAATCTAGAGAGAAGGTGGAGAAGATGAGTGGGGAAGAAGAAGGGAGGTAGAGAGAGAACGTAGAAATTAATTGATAACTTAAAAAAAACTGAGTTTTGGGCTTATAAAGCACCAAAAAGTTGTCCAAAATAATTACAAAATTGCCATTGAGCGTATCCTGATCGTTCTGAAATTTGCCAGGGATACTAGTATCCCATTTTTAAGATACTGGTATCTCCCCTTTCTGAACCTTCTGTTCACTGGATACCAGTATCCCTGTTTGTAGATACTGGTATCTCCTGGACTTTTTCACTTCCTTTCTTCCTTTGATCTTCTCTAAGCTTTTGGTCCTCCCGAGCCTTATCCGGTACTTCGTTCTCGGCTCTCGGGGTACTGTGGCGGAGTGCCACATGGCCTTGGGTACTCGGGTACCCCTTTGGTCAAACCATGGCATCAAAACACGCCTTATTCACTAGTTTTACCTGAAATTTCCAAAACCACAACTACGCGCAAGATCAAACAATATTAGCTATGAAATGCAAGTGTGCGTGACAAAAATGAGAGCGATAAGCCCTACTATTAACACTTTTGAGGGCTTATCAGAGAGAAGAGAGAGTTGGCTGTAGAGAGGGAGTGACGATTGATGAAGAGAATTACAGAGGGAGAGATATCAACAATTGAACAGTGGGGAGGGGGTTTTTGAGAATTGCAGATAGAGAGGGAGAGAGCCTGGTTCGACATGGGTGCTTTTGCTCCACCAAATAACAATTCATAGTGCAGACATCAAAGATTGAAGATTTTTTTTCCAGATTCAATTCAGAAGAAGTAAAAAAAAAATCCCCATCCAATCATATATATATATATATGATCAGCAAAAAAGATGGGAGGGGGCATCATCGCATCAACCCCCTTAGGCGTGACCATAGGGGCTCTCGACCTGCCAGTGGAATGTCCGGTTCGAGCCATAGCTACTGTCACAGCCCGCCGCCACGACACCACCTAGGTATAGATGGGCATAAGTGTGTGTCCCCATAATCCCTTGTCATTAGCAAGACTCGAAACCGAGTTTCCCCAGAGAATGTGAGACACCCTACCCACCAGGCTACCACCATCGGTGGTATCATATCTATTTCAATCCTAGCAATGAAGAAAAAATCCCAACTACTGTACTATCTAACCACCAAAGAAGCCAAGAGGAAACATGCATATATGTGTGAGCAACTGCCAGTTGTGTCCCAGAACTGACATATTGCAAAGAACACGAACGACAATACTGTTGGGCTCGGAGTGCCCCATGGATTTGGTTACACAATGCCACTCCCTACGACCGCTATAAAAACAGACTTGCGGGTGCGATGTCTAATGCTATAAAAGACTTAATTGAAGCCCTTCCTAATACCAATTTTGTTTGTTTCTTAAGCAAGAAGGATAATCCCTAGGTTTAACTTAAAGTAAAAAGACAAAGGTGGTAACAGTGGATAAGGATGAAATGAATGAAAGGGAGAAAGAGTCAGCTAAGCTAGCTAATCATAACATTTTCTTATGAGAAAGGGAAAATACTCATTGCTACTGAGCAAATACAAAAGGTGGAAGGGAAGATTGCGCTCATAGTAGATGGGAAAAAGTATATCATTTGAGTAGTAGAAGAAGAAGAATCTTTTCGGAAAATAGAATCTACCATCTCTTTCATTGATCTAGAGATGGAAGTAGAAAAGAATCATGATGATTTGATATAGAAAAATGATGATGCAGAGGGAGGAAATGATAACCTGGAGGCAAGCAAAGATGAGGTGAAAGCAAAATCAGCGAAGGAGTATGGGAAAGTAACGGGCGAATAGAAAAAGATCAGCATTCCCTCATTCCGAAGATGGCACATTTTGTAGCTCTGGAGGTAGAGGAGGTAAATAATGAGGTAAATTCAAATTCACTAGATGATCTGGACTCTTTTGTTATGGATTCAGATATGGAGAATAAAGCCCAATGTGATATTGAACAGAATTTGGTCCCACATGCTATGAGTGATCAAAAGCAGGATGGTAATATCAATCTACTTCCACTAATTGAACCATTAGAGATTGATTTAAAGAATTATCCCAGAGCATCTCAATTTGAGGGGATCAATCTATTAGTGGATCTTCGCCTTGCAGAACAAAGAAAAAGGATCAAAAGTAAAGTTTAGGAAGCTTGCATGAGCTCTTGGGACAGTGAGTCTATTCAGAATTCACCTCTTTCTGTAAAGGCAAGACAGGAACAAGAACTTCAATCAACAATTTTAGTAGGTCAAATATTAGGAGTGAACGTGGTGGAAGGGGATATTATCTCTCTTAAGAAAATGATTGAGAATGAATCAAAAGAGTATGCTTTTCTGCCAAGGAACACCAGATCTGCTTGCTAAAGTCTTATTCATTTATCTTCAGGAGTCATAGTCAGCGAGTTTTGATTCAGCAAAGGTTCAAAGTATGATATATTTCTAGTGTGGATTGTAAAGCATTGGAGGGTGAACTGATCCATCTCAAAAATTTCTCAACAAGTTCAGTAGGTATTTGTCAAATAGTGGACACCTGCTGCCACTGTTAGGTTTTGAAGTCTTATGCTACTTGATGGGATTTTGAAATTGTATCTACGTGGAGGTTTCTGCTGGCCTATATGGATTTTGAAATTGTTTGGGTGTCGGATGTGGGCTATTCCAATTGGCTTTGCTAAGACTAATGAAAAGTCCAATATGAGTTTTTTTTTTCCTGCCGTGTTTAGCGGTTGGATTAGTTGTGGCTTTGCTAAGACTAATGAAAAGATCAATTGGCTTTCCTGCTGTTTAAGGAGGAAGTGCTTTGGATCTCTTGTGCAATCTGCTGCTGTTTAAGGAGGCATTGCTATGGATCTCTAGTGCAATCTATTTGCTATCAAAAGGAGGATTTTTCTTTTCGTGGGATTTTCCCTCTTCATTCAACTTTTTGTTGCGTGAGGTGTTTATTGTTTTTTGGGGGGTCTTACTCTTCGCTTCAGGTATCAATATCTTGTTGCGGACATTTTTCCCTCGATGTACCCTTGTTGAGTTTTCAATATATATCTTTTTGCCGTATCAAAAAAAAAAAAACATTTTCTCTATGATTCATAACATTTTGATGTGTCTCGTAACTTTTATGTAAAAACATCGTCTCTTTTATGCAAAAAAATCGTAACTTTTTATTCACAAGAGATAATCGATTAGTAACATTTTTAGGGGTGTGTATTGTAGCCAAAACCCTTTTAATTTTATAATGTTTTATGCAATTTGTTAACATAGAATATTTCCCCACCTAGAACTAGCAAAGATAATCAGTAATTATCGATACGTGGTACATATCATATTGTTCCCATAGTAAGTCGTACAACTTTTCATTTCATCGAGCATCATAAAACACCTGCATGTTCATAGCCTTGGCATTAGGCATAACATTTTGTGGCTGAGTATAGCCTTCTTTTCATTGAACGATGCATAGAAATCTACTCCCGATTACTCGAGTCTTGGCCAACCGATCAACTTTGTCTTTGAGAGGTCTAGCCTCTCATCGGCACCAACAAATACATTCTTTTTGACAATCCTGAGAGATTTGTTCAAGCCGCGTCCGATTCGAAGGATGTTAGACCAACGGAACATTGTCGGTCCACGCTAGAACTCGGTAAATATTAGATGATTTAAGCATAAAAATCCCTAAACACATCACACCGAACATCATACATGGTGTTTGTATGATGCCCCATGGCCTCATGTCAAGTTTTGTGCAAAACGGAGCTCGTTTGCTATTTTTAAGGATATTGCGTTTTGCAAAACACGAAGCATTTTGTACATAGGCTTCAAGATCCAATTTAACCAATCAGACCATACAAAAATTAACCCTTTATGATTACAAAGCTCCTGGTAAAATTTCAAGTTAATCAACTTCATTTGGCTATGAGATCACATGCATTGCTATAAATGAACTGAGAGTCGTGCGAGCAATTTCCCGTCGATTAGGAGATGATTAATGAACACTGCCACGATGTTTGAAATGTCTCAAAACCTTTGGGGGACCAATGTGAAAGTATTTACATTGAACATCTCGGTGCGCCACACGGACGAAACCATAGGCGACCAAGGCTAGCTGCGCCCCACGGGGAGGCGCAACTTTACGTCCTCCCCAAGATGTTTTTCTATAAGTAGAAGTGTTGACATGGCCCATGTTCATATCAAGTTCCCAGCGCCCCTCTCTCATCCAATACCTCGAAAACGTGCTCCTCCTGAGCTTCTCTAGCCTCTAAAATACTTGTGAAGCATTGTAAGCGAGTACCGAGAACAAACCTCCGAGCCAAAATATTGACAAAACCCTGATTTAGTATAGCCACTTAAAGACTTTCATGACGAAGTTCTGTTTGACTTCCGCCAACAAGCCCGAAGCTTTCCAAATCCCTACAAAAGCTCTATTCGACGTCTATCGACTTTTTTGAGCTCTTCCAGTCCCTGCGGAAGCTTTGCCCGAAATCCATGGACGGATTCTCGACTACTTAAGAGTAGCGAGTCAACCCTGCCCGATCTTTGCCTACGATCCTATCCCTTTCCAGAACCCTGCGGAAACTCTGCCCAACTTTTGTGAGCCTCATCCTAGTAATCCATGTCCCATGTGGAAGCTCTACGAAATGTCTACCAACGAAATTCTGACATTTTTAGAAGAGCTGCCTGATTTGTGCTAGCGATTCCTGGCGTTATTTTTTCAATTGAGGCTCTGTCGAACTTTCTATTCACTCTCCTCTTCCCAGGATTATTACAAGGAGTCTATGAGTAGCTCTTATACCATTTGATTTGTATTCACATTATTTCTATAAGTATATAAACAAATTTGTAAACAACAATGGTCTCCTATCTGGCATTGGTCGAGTCTGACAGACAGACCCAGAAGTGGTAAATCTCAAAACTTTTCAACCAATTTTTGCAAACATCATTGAAAACATGGCTTTCTAGACATGGGCTATGGTTCGAACTACGTCGGACCTGCCCCTCATCTCGAGTATACGTGACGCTTTTGTACTCTAAGGCCTTGCGTCGAGCGGAAATTTTCAACTTTGGACGTCTCAATAAAACTAAACAACCTGTTGAACATGTTTTCAACTCCGGAAATGCCTTTTAGGCATTTTGGGCCTTCCTGGTCCTGAGTGAAATTTTCAATTTTTTCTTAAGTCATTCAAACAACATGTGAAACATGTCCTCATCATGGAAAATCCTAGCAAAGTCCTCATATACCTTGTCAAACACACTATTACATTTGACGATTCAAGCTATTCAACTTATAGATCTTGACACATATATTATTTGTGCGAAACTTTCAAAGTTCATCGATTGGTGGTAGCAATTGAACATTTTGCAAATTATTTTGAAAAATGGACCTTTATAATTCTCACATTTCATTAATTAATTTGAATCACAAATTTATCAGTATCTGATCAATTTGATTTTTTGCATGAATTATTTATATGTCGAGGCCTATAAAACAAACAATTTAAATCGTCAAAATAAATTGTGAAAGTCTTTGTTTGAAAAGGTGCTAGTATAATTACCCTTCCAATTTTCAATATATGCTGGTGTTTATTTGTTTGGGCCTTTTGGGCCCTTTTGCATAGCCTTATTCTTCGTTTGTCCGGCTCCATACCGAAATGTTTATCCAATTCAAGTTTATGCCGTCCCAAATATAGATCAGTTTTTCCAAGCCAAAAAAATAACACCTTCTACCTCAAAAATATTGTCCGGTTTTCCGAAAAAAAAAATCTCATAAATTCATTTTCAATAGAAATTCCATTTATTTTCTATAAAGTAAAACAACTCATTAATATCCAATGTCTAGCGGCAGAAATTATTTTTTTAACAAAATTATTATTTTTAAATTCTCATTTTACGGGCCGGATTTTTTTTTTCCGGAGGGGTACTTGGTAAAGTAAAATACCATGTCCAGTTTTTACTAGTAATACTGTATTTCCCTTTCCTCGGACCGAAAATCAGAGGGAGAATTGGGTTAGCGCCCAACGCAGTCGTCGACGAAAAAACAGACGCAGTTCTCAGATTTCAGTGTCCCGCCCATCTCTCTATCTCTCAAAAAGCAATCCCTTTCTTCCTAATTGGGTTAATTAACTCAATCCCTTCTCTCTCACTCTAAAATCTTCAAGCCCTAGGTTACCTCAATTTTCAATTTTGCATCAATCAATGGGGGAAGACAAGGGCAGTGGCGGTGAATCGGCTAGGGCTTCGACGTCGTCGTCGTTCGTTACGGTGGGTGAGCGGCAGAGGTTCACGGTGGAGTTGAGACCAGGGGAAACCACTATCGTTTCGTGGAAGAAGCTCGTTAAGGACTCGAGCAAGGTCGAGGGACCCGCCTCGGTCCCTGAACCGCCGCCGTCCAATGCTCACCCGGCCCTCGAGTCTCGGTTAGCTCCGGTAAGACCCGGTTCAATCGTATGTTAATTGTTAATGTGGAGTGAAAGCGTAATTGAGTTATGTAGTTGAAGGTTTGAACCTTTAGGATTATGTTTGAATTTGTGAATAAAGTGCAGCATAATTGAGACTCAATCACATTATTTGTAAATGTGGAGTGAACTGAGTTGTCTAGTTGAAAGTTTGAGCCTTCGAAATTACGTTGGAGAATGAAGTGTTACAATAACATGATGAAAGTCTGTTGAGAAATTCAATAAAATTTTAATCTACAACTACAAGTGTTTGTATTATTTGTTCCGCGCAAATTTCCCAGCGGGCATTTGTTAGAATGACCAATATTCGATTCTCCATGCAGTGTGTCGAGTTTGGATTTTGTCTGCGAATGACAAATTATACAGACTAGAAGTGCTATGATAAATATGGAATGACGAAAGTCTTCTATTGAAATTACTCTGTAAGGAAATCTGGGATATGAAAGTAGACAAGAGGGGAGAAGAAATTTGGGGTGGCTGTTTCTTTTTTTTATTTTTTTTACTTTCTTGGCAGTTTCCTTAATTAGTTAAGGGGTAGTGTGGGAAACTAAAGGTTGAGCCAGCCTCAAAACTTAAGTTCACACCAAAAATGGTGTTCCCTATAGTAAATTAGTAATAGATAGTTGAGTTCTGTACACAACTGCATGCATTTTAGTGTCTTTGTGCTGATACTACAAGGCAAATAATATATGTGGGGAATCATAGAACTCTCCTGATAGTTGTTATTGTAAGGAGAAATTGTTACGCAGAAAGGTTCTTAATTAGGAGAGCTTAATGTGTGGAATTGACTTTAAGAGTCTATCTTATCCGGGGGAAGAAAGTCCTCTGATTATGGAAGGTTTTGCTTGGTTTGGGCAATTTGAAGAGAAAACAAGAGTAAATGGAATTTCCCTTTTCTTATTCATCTACTTGGAGAGGTTAAGAGCTAATAGGATAGCAATGGAGAGAAGTCAAATAGTGTTATTAGAAGTTCACGTTAGTTGGAAATACATGTAGCAAACAGAGACTTGGTCATTAGAAGTTTGTGGTTGTGAAATTTCCGAAACCCCTGAGAGGGAGAAGTACCACTTCCTCTATTTGGCAACTCTTTCATCTATGCACACATACTCGGGTTTCTATTCTTGAGTTACTGTTCACAACCATAGGCCCGGACAACTTTCCTCTTCTTAGCCTCCTTGCCAATGAAGTTATATTTCCCCAAATTCAAAACAAACCTCATCAAGAAAATTTTCTACTTCATTTTGTGGAAAGCGAACCATCTATGATTGTCTCCTACCCTAAATCTACCATGAATCCACTCGTGTTCTTATCATATGTTTACTTAAGTGCAATGTTCTAAAACTTGCTAGGCGCTAGTCGGGCGAAGAAGGGCGCCTACTAGTCGTCTTCCTAATCTAGGCATTGGACCACCGTCTAGCTCCTAGGCGGGAACTAGTCGGCCTCTTTTAGAAACTACTCAAGTGGTCCTACATGACTCTTCCTATGCCAAACACCATTGATTCTACAAATCCAACCTGGAAGCCTGTAACTCCACATAAGTAGCACACAACCTAAACTGGACCTACCAAGATCTATAACAGACTTTTAAGTATTTCTAGTTACTGTTTTATGGAGGCAAGGAAGTAGATAACCCTCATCCAGGCCAAAATGCAAACCAACTACCTATAGCTTCTTCTTTAGTCTTTACAATAGGGAAATCATTAGCAAAGGAATATAAAAGAGGATACCGATACCTTTCCTTCCCACAAGAGAGAGAGAGCGAGCGTTAATAAGGGACTCCATTTCGATACTTCTCCGTACTCTCCCTCTACCACTGCAACTACTTGAACCAAATATGATGACAAAAGATCTGCGACAAATAATTTTTTTTCTGATAAGTAAGCATTAAGGGAATGCGAGAGAGAGCTAATAAGGGACTCTATTTCGAGTCTTCTTCGTACTCTCCCTCTACGACTGCAACTAATTGAACCAAATATGATGACCGAAGATCTGCGACAAATGAATTTTTCTCTGATAAGTAAACAAATATATTAGAAACAAGGCATTAAGGGAATGTTTTCTCTGATAAGTAAACAAATATATTAGAAACAAGGCATTAAGGGAATGCCACCATGTACCAAAGAAGGCAATTACAAAAAAGCCCTATACCCTACCATTAGTATGTATATGATCAAACTAGTCTAAGAATTGGTCAAATGAAGAATTAAATTCACCCCTATCCCAACTATACAAGCTATTAATAAAAAAACTTTTGATCGTAAATAAAGAGGAATCAAAACATCCCTGTTCCTCTCACATCATATAATCCACATCAAACCAAGAGGAATCATGGCCCAAACACGCTTCCTTCTTTTTCCCACTAGCACCTCTCCACGCGATTAAAAGTATCTGCAACAAACAAATACTCGCTATTATCCTGAAATCTCACCTGAAGATGTTTGAAATGTCCTTGTCTGAAATTCTAGATTTGTCGTTTCTCTTCCTTCACAAATGAGATTGTAACTAAGGCGTAATGAGATGTAATCTACGATATTCCTTAGTGAATCCCACGGATCCAAGAATTAGTCCTCTTTGTGTGTTTCTAATTGGCTTATTAGTGCTATTTACTGATCAGAAAGGTGGGGAAAAAAGAAGTGGTGAATGCTGGCCCCTCCAATTTATGCGTCTGTTTTCTTTTAGATTTTAACAGGGCTTTTTTTTTTTTTGATCAACAGGGCTTCATTTGCAAAATTTAGCACTGGGAGCCTTGTTTTGGTGGTTGGAATTTGTTCCTATGCATAAGTTATGACATGCTCATTTTTACATCGATATTGCAACCAGCCAACCAAGTACTTCCATTTTGGACTTGCCCGCCCAATTGCTCACCATCTGCTTCTATTTCAAGTGCAAAAAGTTGTATGTAACTAGAGTGGTGGAACAAACTAGAATTTTCTGCAAGCTGTTCTTAAAAGGTGCTAAATGGTGGTTTGATTGTTATAGTGGGCTACTGGACTCTTATGTTTGAAGCTGTTCTGTGAGCCTTGTTCTTGAAAGAATTCCAGCCCCATGCGAAGGGTGATTGCTAGTCTATTAATTCCATAGCATTGTACAGCCGTATTCATTACCCTGACCGTTCTCTTTGGAATTCTTATTT
The DNA here is from genome assembly GCA_036023075.1 of Gaultheria prostrata. Taxonomy (NCBI): domain Eukaryota; kingdom Viridiplantae; phylum Streptophyta; class Magnoliopsida; order Ericales; family Ericaceae; genus Gaultheria; species Gaultheria prostrata. Next base: position 10,845 of record JAXBDA010003139.1, on the reverse strand, counting down.
GAATTCGTCATACTAAGAGAACAATCTCGAGCAGGGGTTTAGTTTTCGTAAATGTCAGTGTTCTAAAAGTCGACCTAGTCGGCCGACTAGGTCGGGATCGGGACCTTGCCGAGGGGACTAGAGCCTAGTCCTTTGAATTAGTCGCTGGCCAACTTAGTCGGGATCTAGTCGGAGACTAGTCGCCAAGTCGCCGTAGTCGCTAAGTCGGAAAAGTCGTGGTAAATCGTAAATCGGAAAAAAATCGGGGCAAATCGGAAAAATCGTTAATAAATCGGGGTAAAAAATAGAATAAGTTAAGTTAGTACTAATTGAATTGTGCTTCTTTCGTGACTAGTTGGATGGTGGTCTAACTATGGCAATCATACACCCAACTTGAAAAAATGGCCATTAGAATTCTCTCTTTGACTTCGAGGTTTCCTTCTATATATATTAAAAAAAAAAAATCTGACTAGCCGACTAATCCCCGACTAATCCCCTAGTCGCTAGTCGGTAGCCTACCGACCTGGGAGCGACTACCGACTTTTAGAACCTTGGTAAATGTACTCTGGTTAGATGAACGTTGTTCGTTGTAGGGGAAAGAAGAAGGATGCCACAACTCACTAGTGTACGAGAAAAAGCCAAAAAGATTGCGTTACCCATTAGGAAGATAGCCGCAAGTGATGTTTGGGATGAAATATCTGTTTTTGTTTTCTTGCAATTTCCAACACATCACATGCTCAAGTCAGTAACTCTTACTTTGTTATCTTTCTGTGATATTTGCATGCTTGTTTAACTTTCTATTTTTGTGTGCTTGATATCTTTTATGACACATGGTGCATGTCCTGTTTCTGTACATCATCACATATCCATTTATTTTGAACTGTTTTTTTTTAATTCTGTAGGTACACGCTGATGAAAATGACGTGAAGGATGCCCCTCCTGCAAGTCGTTTTAGTGCTGTCATAGAAAAAATAGAACGCCTATATGTGGTATGTGACATTGACTTCCCACTTCTGTTTCTCCAAGACTTTTGTAAGCTGTACCAACTGGAAACTGCTAGTGATAGTTGTGTATGTTTTCAATAGGCTAATCGTACAATGTAAATTTCTCAGGGTAAAAACAGTAGCGATGATGAGGATCTTAATGATATTCCTGATGATGACGAGTATGATACAGAAGATTCGTTCATTGATGATACAGAGCTGGTTGGTATTGTTAATGTTGTCTGTAGGTTTGCGTGACTGGTTTGTCTTTGCATCATCAGTACTCTGATGATCTTATGGTTTTTGCATTCACTAACAGTGCCACTGTTTTGCTCCTGTGCAGGATGACTATTTTCAGGTTGATAACTCAGCCATAAAACATGACGGATTCTTTGTCAATCGTGGGAAATTGGAACGCATGTGAGTTTCTTGTATCCAATTTCTTTATACTGTTTGCCTTGTACCTGCAAATGAACTCAAAATGGGTCTTAATGTTAAGTTGGTGAGATTGCAGATATTACTAATTGCTGAATATAGGTTTCGATTATCATTCTCGAGAAACAAGGATCTTAAAAATTGTAACTTAATTTTCGGTTTTGGCAAATACGCTCTCAATTGCCATAGTTATCAACACAGTTGGTGGGATCCAGATCAACGATGTAGTATAGTACCTAATTCATTTCCAGTTTTAATTTCCGTCTTCGTCTCATTCAGTTGAAAGCATCAAAGTGCGGCAAATTTACTTGCTTTGACTCCTGGAGCTAGAATCCTATGATTCCTAACTTAGCTAGAAGTGAACATTAGTTAGTAAACGTACAGCGCTCTGTTTCTTAGCTTTAATTTAGCTGCTGGAAAGAATTCTTGTGTCTACTCTCCGAACAGATTTTTCCAGCTTATGGAGATGCCTGTTTATCGTATTTATGCTGGAGCAATACTGCACTCTATTGAGTATGCCTTAGCTTTTAGTTAGCTGCTGGCAAGAATTTGTGCCTCTGCTTAGAGAAGGATATCGTTGTGTAGCTTCATTTGGTGCTCTCAGTTCTCCCTGAGTTTTCCTGCTTATGGTGGTGCCTGTTTATCAGATTTGTGCTAGAGCAAACAAGTCATTGGCTTGTTGTGGTTCAGTTGAAATAAATTGTAGATTCTTCCTTACTTATTATCTTCTTTTTGGTGCTTTTGTTAGTAATGAACCTGTGTTAATGCCTAACCAACAACCTAAGAAAAGGAGAAGAAAAGATCCGGCAAAAGGTCATGGTGAGGGTGATGATGTGGCCGTTCCACATAAAAATGTAAAAGTACGAAAGAAAGAAGCTGAAAAGTCAGCGCCTTTGGTTGGGAAGACCTCTATCGGTCCCTCTCACATTGTGGCTTTACCAAGTGTACGACCTGAAGAGATGAAGTTCCAGAATCAGATGAATTCTTCTGCAGTTCCTGCTAAAAAGAAATATGCTGAAACAAAAACTTCATTGGATCCAAATCGTTCTTCAAAAGTTTCAGAAGGCGATGCTGCTTTGCTTAGACCAGAGGAAAAGGATATTGACAGGCAGAAGGCAATGGCCCCATCTACCTTCCAGGGTGACAAATTGAAAGATGGAGGTGATTTTGCCGATGCTTCAGGTGAGAGGTGTCATGGCAAAAATTCTCATGCACAATCCAAAACCCAGTTTGCAAAATCATCAATTGATGTTGATGAATTGGATCAAGCAGTTCAGCGGAGAGAAAAAGATGGCATTCGCGAAAGGTTTGACCTTAATGTTTCTGAGGGAATGCATTCCACGCCAACTGTGGTGAGTCTCTCTCTCTCTCTCTCTCTCTCTCTCTCTCTCTCTCTCTCTCTCTCTCTCGTAATGGGATAATTATGAGTGCAGATGGTGAAACTTGTTTATTGTTTTGAAATGACTTATGTAGACGTCGAGAGTTCTAACAATCTGACTTGCATCTTCTAATGGAAATCCGTCTACTTTTTCTGCTTTAGTTATTGTACCCAACTGTATGTTGAGGCTGGGACCTGATCCTCTTTAATTTGCATACACACTCAAAACCTATTACAAATTACAATTTGAAAAGGGGGTTGGAACTTGGAAATGCTAGCCCGGGGGTTATTTGTGGCTATTTTTGTTTTAGTTGTGAAATTCAAGTGTTTCCAAATAGTGGAGAAAGGGAACCAAACCAAACCACACCACACCAAACCGAGCCTTATGTCCCAAATCAATTGGGGTCGGCTACATGAATCATTTTCCTCCATTAAGCTCTGCCAAGTGCTGCTTGCTCACTTAGCCCTAGTAGACTCAAATCCTTGCGCACTACCACATCTAATGTCAATTTGGGTCTTCCCCTCCCCGGAGCGTTGCTACTCAAAGTTATATCCTATCCGTTCTCTTAACTACTGCACCTGCTGGTCTACGATAGACATGCTCGAACCACCTAAGCCTATTTTCCCTCAACTTCGCCTCTATAGGTACTACACCTACCATCTCGTGGACTGTTTCATTTCTAATCCTATCTCGTCTAGTCTTACCACACATCCACCTCAACATTCTCATTTCCGCTACACTTATGTTGTTCACCTGTTATTTCTTAATAGGCCAGCATTTTGTCCTGTAAAGCATCGCTGGTCTTATGGCAGTTCTATAAAATTTTCCCTTCAATTTTGTGGGTACCCTCTTGTTAGACAGTACACCAGTAGCGCTTCTTCATCTGCAATCTCTCCATCTTGACTAATAATAGAGCCTAAATACCTAAAATGGTCACTCTTTGGTATCTCCTGGTCTTGAATCATCACTCTTTGTTCGTACGCACTTCTGGTACCACTAAACTTGCAAACCATATACTTGGTTTTACTCCTACTTATCCGAAAGCCCTTAAACTCTAGTGCATCCCGCCAAATTTCTAATTTGGTATTAACACCGCTAGCAGTTTCATCTACAAGGACAATATCATCTGCAAACAACATACACCATGGAATATCCTTCTGAATCTGTTTAAGTCAATTCATCCATAACTAAAGCGAAAAGGTACGGGCTAAAGGCTGACCCTTGGTGCAATGCTACTGTGATGGGAAATTCACTCGTTTCCTCTGCTGGTGATCTAATGGCAGTGCCGACACCTTCATACATGTCTCTAACCACATCGATATACCATTTGGTCACTCCCTTTCTCTCCAATACCCACCATATAATGTCTCCAAGCACCCTATCATATGCCTTTTGTAGGTCTATGAAAACCATATGAAGATCCTTCTTCGTTGACCTGTGTTTTTCTACCACTCTTCTTAGTAGGTAAATAGCTTCCATGGTCGATCTCCCGGCACGAACCCAAACTATTTCTCCGACACCATAGTCACCATCCTCAATCGATGCTCAATAACTCTTTCCCACAACTTCATCATATGACTCGTCAACTTAATACCTCTATAGTTGTTGCAACTTTGAATATCCCCTTTATTCTTGTAGATAGGCACTAAGGTACTCGTCCATTCTTCCAGCATCCTCCTTGATAAAATAATCTTGTTGAACAACTTTGTCAACCAAGTCACCCCCAAAAGTATATTGGGGCTGAGGAAGTTGGGTGTGCTTCCAAACAATGTGACACATGTCCCAAAGATGTATAAATCTTACTGGTCGACAATATGGTCTAGCTGGTGAATGCTAACTGGGAAACGCTTTGCTGGACTGGAAATTGTTCTACCGATAATGCAATTAGCTTCTTAGACAAGTGATGGACGAGTGTCCAATTCTAAACAGGTATCATCTGTTACACGGTCTTGGGTAGAACTCAACCCCAAAAGCTAGCTCATGAAGTGAGGGTGCCTTCACGCTTATATATTTCATACTACTTTGGTAACCAGACAATGTGGGACTTCGCTTCACACCCTTCCTCACGCGCAGCGTGCTCACTCGGCAGCACCTGCCGCGTGCAAGCGAGAGACACCCACCATACCCATCTTTGGTACCCAGCTCTGATACCATGTTACACGGTCTTGGGTAGAACTCAACCCCAAAAGCTAGCTCATGAAGTGATGGCGCCCTCACGCTTATATATTTCATATTACCTTGGTACCCAGGCGATGTGGGACTTCGCTTCACACCCTCCCTCACGCGTAGTGTGCTCACTTGGTAGCACTTGCCGCGTGCAGGCGAGAGACACGCACCCTACCCATCCCTGGTATCCAGCTCTGATACCATGTTACACGGTCATGGGTAGAACTCAACCCCAAAGAATGTCTCATCTCTATTCCACACACAGTAACCAGTCAAGGATAGAACAAGAAGTGATAATCCCTACGCAACATAGTCTTCTAAAGTGGCCTCATAGACACCATAACATTCCCAATTGAGCATCGAATCAATCATAGCATCTCCATAGTAATCATCCATTGGCCAAACTGTTTCTTCAGAAGCAGTACTCATAGGAGCATCAAAGCCAATCATAGGATCAGTACTGTAGTTGTTTAATGGCCACATTGGTTTTACAGAATTCATAGGAACATCAAAAGGGACCATAGATTGTAGAGTTTGGAAAGTGCCTGAAAGATTGTCTAACCTGGGATTTCTCAATGGTTGGCAAAACCCAAAATCAGTACTACTCAACACCTCAAAATTCTCCATTGTTTGGAAAGTGCCTGAAAGATTATCTAACCCGGGATTATGCAATGGTTGGCAAAACCCAAAAGCAGTACTACTCAACACCTCAAAATTCTCCATTGGAGCATTCATTCCAAACCAGTTAGGCACCAAATTCTCATTACCCACTTCTTTGTTTTCCTCATTATTCCTTTCCAAAAGCCCTATTCTAGTTGTTATAGCCTCTAACTTGGACTCCAAGTCTCTCGAGAAAATCTCCAATGACTCCACCGACAAACCATTAATCCACCCATCCGAAAAACCCAATAAAAATCTCTCAAATCTCTCTTTCTTTGCACCGGGATTTCCATCCTCTCCAGCTAATTTCTCACCCAAACAAGTAGATTGATCCAATTTTTCCAAACAATCAAGAGGTTTCTCCAATTTAATATTCTTACCCTTCTTCACATACTGTTTACACGAGTTGATCACATGTATCACCTCGCTCGGCTTTTCCGGCCAAGTCTCGACCTCTCCATTCGGCCCCAAACAGACAGTACAATTCGTAAGCTTATGGAATAGTTCTGTTTACACGAGTTGATCACATGTACTGTTTTCGCCCTTCCGAATTTTGCGCATGCTACGACCTTATGGAATATTTCTCACATTCATACCACCAAGGACCAGGGACAATTCGTAAGCTTTTCTTGTTATGCTAAATAAGTAGATGTGTTTATGATGTATCAGGCTAGTATGCTAGTAAACTAAGCGCACCAAGGAGCTTGAGTTCCTTTTTTTTTTGTTAGCCTTGAGGAGTGTGCAGCTGTAAATACCAATCGCCGGTGCATTTTGTTGCGCCATTCTTCGGGTGCTTCATTTTATTGCACCGCTAACTGTGTTTGTTTTACACTTTTACTATAGGAGTATTGTCTAATTCAGATCTGTAACAAATGGGGCCATATTGTTTTGTAGCTGTAGAACATTTAGATAAAAATCTCTGATAGATGATTTGGCTATTCTGATCGATAAAAGTAACTAGTTAGTTCTATTTTCCGTGTTTACGTAGATCGATCGTAGGTGTATTTTATTCTTTTGGGGGGCTTATGTGCTTGCTACTAGCTATTTTTTAGTAACTTTTACATCTTGCACTTTTAACTGCAACTTAAGCAATTATAGACATGTATTGGATTTTGTTTATCATGCCTATTATGTATTTGCCAGTAACATCTAGATATCCATTTTGTGTTTTTTAGATCATGCAGAAGGCTCCACTCCAGCAGAGAAAGGAAGGTTCCAGCGTTAAATATAAGAGTTCGATGCTTGAGAAAGCCATTAGAGAGTTAGAGAACATGGTTGCAGAATGTATGTGAACTATTTTGTTATTATTCTAATGATTAGTCGATACTGGAATCATAGTGAAAGTCAATTAATTGTATCTATCTATATACAACAGCGAGACCACCGTCCATGGAAGTTCAGGATGCTGATATTTCATCTCAGGCAATCAAGAGGAGGTTGCCACGTGAAGTAAAGCAGAAGCTTGGGAAAGTAGCTAGATTAGCGGTAATAGAGAGCTCAAGTTTATTATGTTTTAGTCCATTTATGGCCTGATGGAGTTCGCTTGTACTCACATTTTCTTTCATTAACATCTCATTGTGGTCTTAGAAGAAATTACTCTTTGGGTAAATCATAAATGTTTGTCTTCTGATTGCAGCAGGCAATCCATGGAAAAATAACAAAGGAGCTGGTTAATCGTCTTATGGGTATTCTTGGACACTTGGTACAGCTAAGGACGTTAAAGGTACCATTTTTTTGGAGAACTGATGAATGATCCTTTAGTAAGGCTTCATGTTGATGCTAACTCCCACCAAAGGTTGGATTCAGTTGGGGGAAGGCTTGGGCGGTGATTAGAGAAGAGGGACGGAAATCGTTGATTAGGTTACAATCTCAAATCTGAGTAATGATTCCTTTCGAGGAGTTGGATAATTTATAAAAATTCTAAAAAGTCATAGCAATAATAACCATAAAATTTCTTGTTTATGATTAAAAAATTAAGAAGAAAGCAAAGGTAGCAAATTGCTTCGTGGACATGAACGGGCTTGAGAACGGGGAACAAAGAACTAAAACTGAAGTGGAGCATTCCCAGAAAGATTAATTTCTTCATGATTGTTCTGAAAATCTTTAATGAGGATACGTCTGAAGCATGAAATTACCTGGACAAATCAGATGTTGGAAAATTTAGCGCTCGTCATGGGTTATTCATCCATTTTCATTTTTTCGCAGTATGGTGTCTCTCTGAAAGAAAAAAAATTGAAAGAAATACTTTATTCTTCTTTCTTCAACTTCTTATCATGCAAGCAAACTGAGAACTTAAGGAAATTCCTAATCCCAAAGGAAGAGAACAGATCTCAAATCTGACTTGGCGACTTTGCTGAAGTGATTTGCCAAGTCCTGTTAAGTCTTTATATTCCTTGCTGTTATCAAACTGAAAAAGATATAGCATATTTTGTATTTGCTCTCAAAGCAAGAATATTACCCAGATCGACAATGTTAAGACAGTTCACATAAGGATTGGACAGTAAGAGCGTCTTAAAACTTTTTAGGATAATTGAATTTCTTCACTTTGATTTTTGCGAAGGTTGATGTTATCTCCTTTCTGTTGATGGGAAACAGGATACATATAGGTTTTTTTTTGGTGGATGATGGACAAAGGCCATTGTGCAATCACTTAGTTTTATTTGTTTTTGTATCAAGTCCGTCAATGAAGAACAAAGAACTGCTTCTGTTGCAGTTATCACGTCGATCATTGATCAATTCCACACATTTGTGCTGCAGAGAAACCTCAAAGACATGGTTATTATGGGGTTATCAGCCAAAAAGGAGAAAGATGATAGATTTGACCAGATGAAAAAGGATGTCGCTGAGCTGATTAGAGTGCGAGTGCCGTATATGAAGTCAAAGGTAAGAGTGTAAGACCATCACATCCACCTACTCCCGCTTCCCCTCCCCAGTTCCCAAAGCCAAAATAAAGAAAAGCCGACAAGAGATCTCTAGTTTTTGGTGAGATAATATTGGACTTTTTGCTGGGTTTGAAATTAATTTTCTAATGTAACATGGAAACCGGAAAGACATTTGAATGAGGTTCTTTACCCTGCTGATTTTCAGCATATCGACTATTAGATATTGTGTAGTTCTAAATTGGTACTGAACATATGATTTGTCTTTCAGGCACTTGAGCAACAAGCTGGAGGATCTGATGATTCTCAAGAAATTGGCAATGAAGGGAAAGTAATCAAAAGAAAATATTGCATGGATGATGCTTTAGAGGACAAGATTTGTGATCTCTATGACCTTTATGTGCAAGTACTGAGTTGTGTTGATTATGATCTCTTTAGAGTATATACTTTGTTTGAGAAATCCTCGTACTTTTTCCTACTCGTTTTATTCCTTGGTCCAGGGACTGGATGAAGATGCAGGTCCACAAGCGAGAAAGCTTTATGCAGAGGTAGTTGGTTTGTGCTTTGTTTTGAATATGTTGAGACTATGTAGTGGAACATTTCAAAGATGCATTAAGTGGTTACGTAAGAAGCTGGAAGAATTCTCACTCGAACCTTTGCCTGGTGCAATTGCATTTAGTTTACATCTCTAATTATGCCAATTAACTTCTCAGCCATTGATTTTACCTTCAATGAAATGAGATGTTGTGGTTGCAACTCATTCTTTGTTATTTGCAAATTTGTTGATATGTTTTGTCTCGCTCTTTTTCCCTCATTCCATTTGTTGATTGTGAAACTATTGCTGTTGTGGCTGTTCAAACCTTCTTCAGTTATCCTACATATTGACCTTTTCTGTTGTTTCTGCCATTGATTCAGCTTGCAAAACTATGGCCAGATGGATATATGGACAACCATGGAATTAAACGGGCTATATGTAGAGCAAAGGATAGGAAGAGGACACTGTACAGCCGGCATAAGGTATTGATGTTTCCGTATGTCGTGTATGTGCATTCCATATCTTTTCTGTGCATTGATACACATCATCTACATAACTTTTGGTTCCCACTTCAACGTGAGATGGGAAAATAATTAACTAAGCTCTTGCTTCTCCAGCTGTTTCTTCATTCATCCATACTAACCTACATCTGTTCTAGTTACTTATTTGTGATGTGTTTAAAATTTCGGGCATATATATTATGTACACAGCAACACATTTAACTTTCTTTCTCTACATCAATGCATTTTCCAAAAGAGAGTTGAGAAAAACATGTTGACAGACATGCCCGCACAGAGAGTACTGGACTTGATGTTAGTTTTTGCTTAAGAAAACTCATAGAGATAGACCCAACAGGAAAACAAACAAAATGACACGCAAAAGACGCAGCCATACGCTCGTGCGTTCTTCAAAGAAGTAAACAAGATGCTTAGGGCAACTGGGAATTGGTAACACACTAAGGGGGTGTGCCACTGACTTGGCTTTTTTGGCTTTTTTATGTGAGAGCTCGAAATACGCTTTGGTTTTTTGTGGTTTTTTATGTGATGTATTATGAGGGGATGACCTATCTCGAAAAGCGTAATAAGCTGGCTTTTGGCTTTTTGAGTTAGTGAAATGGGCCTTAAATGAGTAAATCACCATGTTTGAATAATTCTCTTAGAAAAAATGGAGGAAAAGGAGGGAAATTAATGAACTGTTATAAATTGCATCTTTATGCATTTCATGCTCAATTTTGGACTGGACCGAGGTGGGCTACTTTGTTGGTTTTCTAGCATGCATATTTTGATGGGGGAAAAGCCACTTGCGTCACAGAAACTTCATTTCTCTCCTTTTTTTTTAGTTTGGCAATATTGCATCTCTGTCGTTTTCTCAATATTGATAGCTTGGGATTTCGTTGTGTTATATTTTTCATGGTGTTATTTGATGTATTCTGGCAACCTGGCTTGGCCTTGTTTGATAACACAGATCCAGCTCTTAAAACTGAACGAATTAAGTAATAAGTGATTAAGTAGGTTTGATTTCTACATTTTACATTACTTAAAAGATTAAGTGCCTCTTAAAATGTAAGCTTAAAAGTTAATAAAAATTAAATAGCTTTGGTCTCCTCCACCACTGTGCTTTACACAACCGTTAATATAATTGTCGTCGCCGCTGCCGCTAGGCCCGCCACTTTACCACCACCACCACTACTTCTAATACTATAGACACTACCATTACTCTACTACCACCACATATACTCTTCTGCCGCCTCCACCACCACTCCTACCGCCACCCCACCACCACCACCACCACCATCCCGCAACTACTCTGCCACTTCGCCACCATTACCA
>JAXBDA010003138.1:0-36808 GCA_036023075.1 Gaultheria prostrata | reverse complement strand
GGCGAAACTCATGTTTTACAAGAGACATAAAAGAAGAATTGCAACAGAAACAGATAGAAGCGGAAGAAGAAAAGGCAAAGAGTAGCCATAGGAGCTTTAAGTGATATTGATATGTCTCTCAACTTCAGGAAGAAGAGACACTGCAAAGAGCACAAACTGATAAATGAAATTGCAGTAAAGTGCACATATCAAAGAGAGCTCACAAACGAGCTCACAAAGATCACAAAACATCTCATCATAGAGTACCAAATTTATTTCACCCAGAATTGACCCGTAGAAGTCCTTTAAAAATTTAACTTGGGTCCTCATCAAACAACCAAAAGCTTAACACATCTAAAGATCCTGACTACAGGTTTTTCTTTGTCTAAACTTGAATTCCCTCCACTTCAATGCACCACCATTGTCTAATACATAAGTGGAACTTTGTTTTTGAGAAGTCTTTTGATGGCCAAAAATTCAGCCTACCAACTAGAAGTAAGCATACATCCAATGGACCCCATGAACTCAACCGGACAGGTCTGAAAACCGGGCTCACAGAAGGTTTTGCTGTCATTTATGGTCGGCTTTGCCTGTTTTGAAAAAATGGAATTCGCTCTGGTAACGAATTTGTATTATTTTCTCCAGAAAATCCCGTTACGACCGAAGATTCTAATGAGAGTCAAGGATAGGTGGCCATACGTGTTGGCTTGCAACATACGCATACAAATGCTTATTACCTCACTGGCTCTACCCTCTCACTTCGTGCCATCTCTCTCATGGAAACAAGTCTTTCCTCCATCTCTGTCTCCTCTCCATCTCCTCTCATGTTTGTATCTTGATCTTCGAAGGTTAAAGGAAGAAAAGAAGTTAACGAGTGTTCGTTCTCTCTCCTCTTCGTTGTTTCCACAGGAACCTAAAGCGCAAGTATGGAAGAGCTCGGAGGAGGAATTGGCAATCTCCCTTCACATCATACGCCCTCACCTAACTTCTCATCCCCTCCATAAATCAATAAACCAGTGACCCGCCCTACCCGTGCACACCGGTTTCGAACAACCTTTCGGTCGGAAGCAGGTGATGATGTCTGCAGCCCAATGGAGTTGGGTCAACTAGCAGGCCGACGGCAAACCCGATATCGATCCATGCACACCCCTTACCAACCTTCGGGTAGAAGGTCGAAGTCTGAGAACAGCCACTTTGCACATTTAATACCAAAGGTCAGGTATGTACCCAATCTACGGCTCTCAGACACCCATAAATCAGAACTAGGAGGGCGAACTTTTTTTCACCATCCCCATACGGCCATACCTTAAATATTAAAATCAGAGGTAGATTCAAAGCTAATATTATGACATAACCAGTACTTGCATATATAACGGGCATACCAGCCTATACGCACGTGAAATTTTGAACCGTCATTATTTTTCACCGTAAAGTAACGGCCTCCCGAAAACCCGATGTGTAATGGCCGTTTTTTAAAACCCTAGACACAACTGCAGGTTAAATGGCTAAGGGGGAAATTTATAAATTAAACAATAAAGCATCGTGATACAGAAGAATACCACATCGTGACATGTATATATCTCCGTCACTGCGTGTACGCGTGCGCGTGTGTGTGTGTGTGTGTGTGCGCGAGCGCGCGTATATATACCTTATATATAAAAAGGAAAGTGTATGTATCTATGTATAGAAACTGTTACTGCATACATAGATGATATATTTACATACATAGTTATTTCTTTATTTATTTATTATTGACGTGTCCCCCGCTGTGTCCATGTCCATTTTTTAAAAATTCCTATGTCCCTGTCCGTATCCGTGCCTTTACTACATTGGCGAGAGTTGATAGTACTTGATACCATCAGTGGGGAAAAATTCCAGAAAATATTCATCCAGAGACAAGCTGTCAACAAATTCTAAGAATTATATCTCAAGCACTTCGGACTTAAAGATGAATGTTAGTACCTTACTCGAAGTTCTGATAGGTTGAGTTTCAAGGTTAGATTTGTAGATATTAGAGTAGGCAGCAGATTTTCGTGACTTTGAATCCAAAGGCAATGATGAAAATTTGCTAGTAACACCAGTTGGTTTGGTGGAGTTAAAACCATTTGACTTCATTGAAGCATTAGAGCCAAAAGAAGATTTTGACTTCCCAGAATAACCATTGGTCCCATTTATTCCATCTCCAACATAAGCAGAATCCCACGAGTAGCAAGGCATGGCTTCTGACCCATATGGAACAGAATGCTGAAGATAACCTGGTGAAGAGTAGTATGGCTGCTGGCCGTCCGCACCCATAAAAGGACCGGCAGGATAAGTATCATAACCAGGTAAATAATAGAGAAGCGAACCATTATCTGTTTGAAAACCCTGGAGGGATCAACAAATGAACAGTCAAAAGTGCAGCCCACGTAACTTCATAATAGACTGCTTACAGTAACTAGAGGCAATCTAAATAAGATTTGTTCCACAATTCCACTGAAAGGTAAAAGGCAAAAGTCCTACATATAAAGTTGAGACAATCAAAAGTAGGATAGGGGGAACTGAACATACAGTATAAGAACCACCTCCAGCACTAAAATTATTATGGCCATCCGATTGAGAAGAGGTCCCATTATAGCCTGCAAAAAGGCAACCTCAAAGGCTCAATTTCCCTCCATGTAATCAAGCTGTATGTGACTGCAGAATGCGAACTTGCCCTAGTTTTGTAATCACTAACATTTAAGGCAATTTTTCAGTTTTCACATATACAGTACCTCGCCTCAAATGATTGTTTCCCCTTCCTCCAAAGTAATATAACAAAAATGTAAAATATCACCATGAACAACACCGCCTACAATTACTAACCCCTAATAACTCAAAAGCAGCCTTAAAGAGGTGATTGGGGGACAACAATGATTGGAATGCAGTCACTCAAAGATGAAGCCATTGTGTCGTACAATATTCCAGTAATTACACAACGAATTCTCTGTTGAAAGAAAAAGAGAAGGGGATAGGTACAAAGCAGAAGTGACGAAGCCTAAAATTTGAGGAGATAACACAAACACAGCCCAAAAACAAAATGCTAGTAATAAAATAAACGGAGAAAGACCACCAAAACAGGCTGCTAGCAAAAGAAATGAACATTGCCAAAACAAAGTCTGCAATGCCAAGTGAAGAAACAGATTAACACAAAAGGTCACCAAACGAAGTACCTAAAATATCTTTTTGAGACTTAATTTGCAGAAGCCAGAGCTGGCAAAAAAGAAAGCTCTCCTCATACATTATCCCATTTCAAAGTCGCGCAATTACATCTTCGTCGAAAAACCAACCACAACACTTGAACCTTCCTTTTCCAAATTATGGCAGCTAATTTAATGGCCCTATATAATGGATCTGAGGCCTAAATAAGTTTTTTTTTTTTTTTATAATTCATCTCTATTCTCTAATGAACCCATTTTATTATTCATGTTTCAGTTACAGCCAAATCTCATGTGCTTCTATAAAGTTAGGTTTGACAACTTTAGTGGAGATCATGTTTCAAAGATAATACCAACCAATCTAACCTGGGTAATTATAATCGTAACAGCTAGTAGGTGGATAGTAAACACCTTGCTCTGCAACTGACTCTTGACCAGTCTCACCTTTGATGCTAGAGGTAGCATCTCCTAAGGATATGGAAGAGGTCAAACCAGATGGTGTTCCATCTGTTCCAGAAGCCTGAGAGGAAATATCAAAACACGACTCCGTAAGAGACAGAAAACAACTCTCTGGGTTTTCCAGAAGACAGATTGCGATGGAAGGCATCAAACACATAAGAGAATATGGTTACACACACATACGTTTTAGACAAACCAAATAAAAATATGTTTAGCAAGCATGAATTTGATATGAGGCACATTAGGACCACGGAAAAAGTATGTCCATTTTTTTACCCCATTGCTTCTATTAACCCTCCCACAATTAGTGCCATTCTACCATGCTACAGAATCAATAGAAAAATAAAATAGAAAACCAAGTAAGGCATATCATTACTAATTCACATTCCAGCCCAATTAAAATCACTTGTATGCAAGAGCCAAGTTGTCATAGTTCTGGAAAACAAATTCCATCCGGAATGAGGCATGCAGAAGGTTGATGAACCATACATATCCAGTTATACCTATGTTTGGATTAATTTGGTCATGTTTAATTCTATCTACTCTTTGGAATCTGAAAAGTAAATAATATGATTTGTGTCTCATATTTTGGAACAAAAACAATTCATGTGTTGAGCACAAGTTCCACAACAGCATATAAGTAGGCTATCCACTTTTCTGGAAACTACACCGGAGCTTATGAACCATATGCCAGCACAGAGAGAATTCTAGCAACAATATCAGATTATTTTATTTTAATAATAAAAACCTCTCATAGTTTCAGCCACATACAACAATACAAAAGAAACCAAAGAATTTTAATACCATTGAAGAGGTAGAGTCACGTGGGAAGGAAGAAAAAAAAATCTAAGATGAGAGAGAGTGAATAAGGACTATGTCATATTGGCATACCACATCTTGCCCAACCAATTTAGTAGAGGGCTCTGATTTCAATACTGCAGCCACTGGCTCTGCTGAATTATAGAGTTAAGTAACACTGATAGATACATGTTTCCTAAAGCAATTGTATAAAAGGCAATCGCAGCTTATGAGAAGCTTGTATGCACGTAATGCACTACAAATTACAAAGTAGTATATAAATCAATTACGGCACAAATAATCAGATTGGACAGGATATTGCACAGAGTATAAACTGCAGTATACTTGTCATCAGCAGCAGAGGAGAGGAAATTCGAAACTCCACAATAAAACAGTCTAATTGACAACATACTGGAAGAACGAAACTTGAAACAGTTTCCCCAAGCACCCCCCGCCCACACACAAACACAAAAAGAAGAAAAGAAACACCCACCCACATGAGTTTACTATCCAGCAAATTCAATGGAACAAATTCAAGGAAGTTTGCTCAATAACACACAATCAAAGGATACACTTCCCAATTCTTTTCTCGCCGGCCATTGCAAATCTTCAAAGTCAGCTCAGCCCTAGATTGAAATAGTATAAATAAGAAGAAAACAATAATCAGAAAAGAATTAAATGGGACTACGACTCCAAAAAATTATCAATGTGTTTCCTAATCAAATAAAATGTGTCTTCCAAAGTAATTGGTTATCTACATTTTAAGAGAAAGCAGTATGGATTATTGGATACCGAAGCAAACAAAAATAGGGATCTGTCATCCACCAGGCACAAAATTACCACTACCATCAAAAAGGAGATTCTAATGTTCCCTGTGGATAAAAGGACCCATTTTTTGATAAGTAAAATTGTGGATAGAAGAAACGAGATTCTTCTGATTGCCTTTCTTCTCCATTAGCAATGAAGGAACAATCCAAACATTACATTAATATCTAATGGTTTGCGCAGCAGATTCGCAACTACAAATAAACTAGCTAAGAAAACCAAAATTCCACATAAAAGGGGACTATAAATTAATCGAAACACCGAAAGTGAGAAACTTTGAATACACTTATGGTCTAAAATAGTAAGTAAGAGTTAGCTAGGAAATAAATAATCAGTAAAGGACCAGAAGAACAACAGTGTATTTGGGTTTTTTTTCTCCAAATTTTGTCACCGAGAAGGACAAAAAAGGAATATTGCTCAAAAAATACAATTTGCAATACAATTCCAACTTTTTCATTTCTACAACCAAAATAGGTGGAAAGAGGAAAGAAAAAGAACGACAGAGAAAACTCCAATAAATAATGGATACTATTCTCCAGTACAGTGATAGTGACTGACCACCCTCTCATCAAAAGGCAAAATTTTTTTTGCCAAATTTAGAAATAACAAAAAATACTGAAATCTTAAAAAAGGGTCTCTATAATGATTCATAATTAACGGTACTCAGAAGCAAATACCCAAATACCCACTCGTGTGTCGTACATCATCTCAAATACCCAAATACCCACACATCTATTTCAAGAAAACTTTTCATCAAAAATTCGTTAAAAATTTCTACTAGCTAAATAAGCCAGGATTGCAATCTCTCTCTAAAAACTCAAACTTTCTCGCTCCACACACTCTTCCGAAATAAGAAGATGAAATCAACAATGAATCAGAAGCAAACCCTAAAAAAAGCAGCCTTTCCCCACGAAATCCAAGTTGAATGGAACAATCTCTCTCTAAAAACTCATACTTTCTCACTCTAAACGCAATTCTCAAAGAAGACCAAGAAAGAAACAGTGAATCAGAATCAAACCTAAAAACTGAGACTAAGCACTCAAACTTTCTCACTTCAGACACTCTTTGAGAGTAAGACGAAGAAGGAAACGGTGAATTAGAAACAAACCTATGAAAAAAAAAATCTCACTTTTCAGATGAATTGCGCCCGAGACCGCCGATTCCGATCTGAGGAGCAAAACCCTACCGCCGGAAATCCTCTCTCTCTCTATCCGAGTGGCTGGAAAACCGCTTTAATTTAGAGCCAAAAGCGGTAATCCGATGAGAGAGAGATAGAGAGAGGAGGAGTGAAGCAGTAGTCTAGCCTAGTAGAAGAAGAAACAGAGGGGGCGTGGGATGAGGGAACCCATAAGGGTTCAGATCCGACGGTGGATTTTGGTTCCTGCTTTAGGGAACAACGATTTTGGGCCGTTGGATTGAAGACGTCAAAGATTAGGACACCAATCCCTTCCATTCCAATCCTTTGTTTTAAGCAACACAGTAATATGATGATTATTCGTGTTCAAATTTAATTTTAGGAAGAAAACATAAAAACACTCCACTGTTTACTCAAATTCGTACCAAATTAATTTTTACCTAAATTGATACTAACACAAAATATTTTTACCTTTATTGATAATAATAATAATAAAGAAAAATACTTAAGGAGATACGGAGTAATAAGTATCCTCAGGGTGAGTTTTAAATACGATAGTTGGTATTGTTTTACTGTAAGTTATCAAATCAGTTGATTTATATGAGAAATATAATAATTTGACAACTTAAAATCTAAAAATACCATAAATGATGAAAATATCATCGTGAAAATTCAGTCTATGAGTGTAGTATATGTTATTGATAAATTCTTACTTGATAGTCAATTTTTTCATCCAATGTTCCTGATGCAGGAGCATATTAATGCTTATTGAAAATAATGTTTTATTTACTTAGGGGGTTTTGAATATTGAATTTTTCTCACTTTGGTTATTTGGGAGCCACATAGCAGAATGTATCATACCAAGGCCACAATTTAAGAATCAATGACCATGGAGGAGTTTTTGGATTCTTGCATTTATTATTACATTTGAGCCAAAAGATTAATGAACCCCTGATATTTCATTAAGGCTTGGTTCTCTAATAGATTTTATGAAAATTTGATAAAATCAAGTCCTTAATTTTATCCATTCGTGAAAAAATTTGATAAAATCTCATATTTTTTAATTCAACATTATCAAAAAACATATCGTAATTATGTTCTTTCGATTATAATCCAAACACTTTAAAAGTTTCATAACATACTATACATATGTATCATCTCAACCCTTTAAAAATTGACAATCTATTTAATTATGATTAAAAAATCTACGACTCACGATCCTATAATCCACAGTAATTTTTTTAAAAAAAAAGCTCCCCAAACACCCCCTATCCTATTAGTATTTTTTTTAAAATTCTTATTTTACATTATCTAAAAACATAAAAATAGAAACACCATATTATCCTTTATCATAAAATGTACCCATTACTCTTCATACGTGACGGCGATTCATAAATCCAACGAGCACTCTATTAATCACATTAGTGAAAAAAAATTGATAATAAATCGGAACGAGATAATACTTAGGTTAAACCTTTATTTCTCCTACTAAACACAAATTGACGCTATAAAAAAAAATATTGGTCTTCAAGTGTTATTCCCTGTTCGATGCTGGGTTTAGGAAGGGAAGTGAATTTAAGTTCTTGTTTGTTTATCGAGCGAATAAGGTTTTGTGATACAAGGAAGAAGGGTAGATCTATTACTAGGGGAAATTGGTTAATGAGGGGATTAACTAAGGTGGTCTTTGATTGGTAGTTGAAATTGATGAATAGGAGTTAGCAGATAAATGAATAATGATTATATTCATATTTGTTCGCGATCACAATCTTTCCTCATTATTAACCTCTTAGAAAAAATTATTAGCGGCATCAAGGTCGATCATGACATTTGGGAGCCCAAGCCGAACTTGGAAAAGGAGGCCATTAAAAGATTATTTACACTTCAGAACCAAAAGGGAAAAATTGGAACGATACAGAGGTTGGTGATCCGGAATAATATGGGCAACATTTTGGAAATGCAAGTCATCCCAATACTCCTAAGTTCATCGGCACAATCAGTTGAGACTTTAGGAGTCAGGTTTGCTTTAATTTTAGCAACAAATAAGTGAAATAACATGGAAAAATCACTATATTGTGGAAGGAGATGCACAACATGTTGATTCGGATGTTGCAAGGGATTTCTAATGTCAAGGCTAGTTTAGAAGTGGCCGTACAAGGTTCCGTTAATATAGCGAATCTTTTTAATTCATGTTATTTTAAATTTTTTTCCGCTCAATTGTAATAGGTGACTAATGTTATAGCCAGGTATGCCCTTTTGTTGGCTATCCCTACAATCTGGCAGGGGAATATTCCAGGTTGGATTTGGAGAGAAGCCGCCTTAGATGTTCTTGTTTCGTATTGATCAATAAATTATCTTACTGATTGGAAAAAAAAAAAATCTTAAATTATTAGAATTTACGAGAACAAAAGATTTAGGATTATGTGAGCTAACTCGCAGCTTTGGACCTTCCGCTGTACCATAAATTAGGCTTATTTTTCTATTTGATAAAATAAGAATGATAAAATTTAGCAGACGAATAAACCATTTGTTAAAATCAACCAATTTTCAAACTAGGCCTTACTCCGTTGCTACTTGCTAGTATGTTTATGAAGGCGTAAAAAAAACTTTATTCCCAAAGGCCCATATATTAAGTGGCCCACAGGCCCACTGGAAAAACCTATCGGCCCATCATCAAAACTAGGGCAAGCAATTTTCAGATGCAGGAGTTTAATCCAACGGCTGATATCACACCCTGGACTTTAATCGTACCCGTCCATTCCTTCACCGAAACCATATAAATTCAAAACCTAGGGTTTCCCACTGGTTCTACTGCGGCACATTTGCGCGTTTCTTCTCTCTCCTCTCGGATTGGAGGTAACATCTTTCATTTTTCTCCCGATTCCTGAGCGAATTTTCTAGCTGTTTCATCACACCCGTTTGGCTGCTGAGAAAGCAGAGGAAAATAGAGCCATTCCAGTTTCTGTTTGATCTACTGTTTTATGTTAGCCCTTGATTTTTAATCTGGTGTTAGGTTTTGTTTTTGTTCTAAAAATGAATCTGTGTTTCGTTGAAAATTATTTAATTTCACTGCATACGACGTAGGTATCGTGTCATTTGTCGATATATTTTGTTGTCGTGCATTTTCTCCGCAGCCAACCAGTGTGAATTTGTGTCTGCTTAAGTAGATCTTACAGTTTATATGTCTAATTATGTTTTGTAGAAGCCTATGTATAGCTTCAATGAATTGGATTTCTGCTGAGATGAGTATTAGTTCTGCATTTTAAATTTATATAGATGCATATCTGCACAAGTTTTTCTTTCCAATTTAATTCATTCGGATTTAGAGTTTCATCTAAATTATTTTGTTTGCATTTTTTCCCCTAATTTTTCGGCTGTAACTGCATATGCTAATGACTGCATGCAAATGTTTATTATAACCGATTGGTTAATATCGAATTCCTATTTTAACTTCCTGTATTTTCTTTTTGCCGCATATTTTTTAGTTTTTCTTAGTATTATTGTTGTATTTTATCTGTATTTTTTCCACCTTTTGAAGCTTCTTTATTTATATGTACAATATTTGAATGCTATTTTAAATTGAGTGCTCTGACCGTGGTAGATATGTTGATCTTACCCCTTTCCTTGTGAAAATTTAAATTGTCTCCCAAATCTAACTTGTAATCAAGGCTGGAGTCTCAAAAGGGCTCTTTTGCCAGTACCTACTCCGGGTATCTGGGAAGAAACACCATTGAGCTTGAGAATTGGCATAATTTGTGCCATAGGCCTTTGGTAAGGGAGCGTTTATAATTGTTCACAGGAACTGGTGGTAATATCTGTATTTGCAGGTCAAAGAAAACCTCTATTTTTTTCAGAGGACATAATTTATTTTTGATCTTCCTCTGGACATAATTTGCTTATGTGTATTTATGTATTTTTGTATATCAAATTGTAGCCAACTCAATTTTCCTCTTTCGAAGGTGTATGTATGTTTTTTATGAAAGACTAATCTTGTTAGCGGGTGTAGGTGTATTTGCAGGTCAAAGAAAATCTCAGTTTTTTTCCACAGGCAATTTATTTTTGATCTTCCTCTGGACATAATTTGCTTATTTGTATGGGGGTTTTTTTTTATGTATTTTTATATATCAAATTTTAGCCAACTCAATTTTCCTCTTTCGAATATACCATTGTTTTTTTTTTTTTTTACATGAAAGAATAATCTTGATGGTGGGTGTAGGTGTGTGATTGCTCCAGCTTTATCCCTTCAGAGTACTTAACTGTTAGATTATCAGTTGTTTCAGCATTTGCAACAAAGCGTTTTACTTTCTCTCAAAACAGATCAGTGTCTTATCTTATGCTGGTCCACCACACAATCTTATGTTGTAATGTTCACATGATGTCCTGGCACTTGATATACTAGGTTTCTGGAATCTTCCATTCCATATACACTTATTTTGGTATATTGATGTATTTTGGATTGTCTGCAATTGTAAACAGTATTGGTATCATTAGTAACGATGTCATGAGTTTTGCAGATAAATTGCAAGAAGAGAAGCATGTCTCATCGCAAGTTTGAGCACCCAAGACATGGCTCCTTGGGATTCCTTCCTAGAAAAAGGGCTGCTCGCCACCGCGGGAAAGGTCTTAATTTTACTTGTATTCATGACTTGGTTCTGTTGGTGTTTGTGTTTGTGTTGTTGCATCTAACTGATGGGTTGAACTAGTACACAGAAATACATGTGACCTGTATCATTGCATGATTTTTTATAACATTTCATGCCTAATTACTAGTTTAGAGTTATTTTGGTTTTGCTGCTAGTTGTTACTCCATGTCTGTTTCTGAATCTCTATAAGTTAGTTACTGTAATGTTGGATTTGGTACACCATTGGTTAGTTACTTACTGAAGTGTTGGATTTCGTACACCATAGCATTATGTATAGCATAATTGACCCAAGTGAGTAGGCAAGAATTGTTAAGCGTCTTTAGCTTGGTAAGTGTCGGTAGTCGCCACGATTCATAGCAAATGCTCTTGGGGCTGCATGGCTAACAATCAAGCTCCAAAGATGTAAATGGCACATGACTCATCAAGTTGCTGAAGCGGAAGTAGGCATCATGTTGGAAAAGACTAAGGGTGTGTTTGGAAATTGTAGAAAGTAAGGGAAAATGAGAGGAAAGTAAGAGAAAAGTGGGAGGAAAATTTCACTATTCACAATACTTGGATTTTGTATTTTCTCTTCTTTCTCTCCAAACTAAACAAGAGGAGGGAAAATTTTCAACTTTCCTTTCTTTTCCCTCACTTTCCTCAAGTTCCCAAACATCCCCTAATGTACAAACTTTTTTTTTGGAAAAAGTCAAAATTGGCAGCATAGTCCCCCCAAATTTTCCTTCTCCATAGGGAAAAAATATCTCCCAAGTATAAAAGGAAAGGCAAGGCCTTTGTTTATTCATAGCCTCTGCTGGATGACGTGGATGCAAAAGTAACTGAAGGAGTTGTTTTTTTCATAATTCTGTTGTACTAGTACTCCCAACATCTTGAATCTTTTTGGGAATTGTTTTTTACAGAAGGGGGGTTGTTGCATAAGTGACTGATTAGTTTTCTACACATGGTTTTTGTAATTAATGCAATTGAGACAGATTTGTAAGCTCTACCATGGATATTATATCGTTTTATTACTTTGTATTATTGCATCTCATTTTTTTCATTTTCTGAAATCTATGAAGGTCCCTTCAGCTACTGACCTTTGCCTATTTGGCTGTTAATGCAGTGAAGTGCTTTCCTAAAGATGACCCATCGAAGCCATGCAGGTTGACTGCATTCATGGGATACAAGGCTGGGATGACTCATATTGTTAGAGAAGTTGAAAAGCCTGGATCAAGTGAGTTTACCCTGACAGCGATTATTTTGCTCTTCGTTAAAATTTGATTCTTTTGCCCTTGTATTTGTACTACATCAGTATTTCCCTTTACCCTCATGACATTACTTATTAATTATCAGTTCATTGTGAACTCATGCCTTGTTTCTTATATCTTACCACGGAAAGTAGAATAGTCATTCAGCTCAACCCCATTCGCTTTTAAGTAATTAATTTCACTGATGGTCCGGTCACTTGAATAAAATGAAATAAGATGTGCAAGAATCTATTTTTTGTTTGAAGCATCAAGGGTTTTGGCATGTGTATCTGATGAAGTCCCTTTCACGCAGAGCTTCACAAAAAGGAAACTTGCGAAGCTGTGACGATTGTTGAATGTCCACCAATGGTGGTTGTTGGGGTGGTTGGTTATATCAAAACTCCTCGTGGACTCCGCTCTCTAAATACTGTTTGGGCCCAGCATCTTAGTGAGGAGATCAAGAGGAGGTTCTACAAGAATTGGTGCAAGTCCAAGAAGAAGGCTTTCACCAAGTATTCCAAGAAGTATGAATCTGATTCTGGGAAAAAAGACATTCAGGCTCAGTTGGAGAAAATGAAGAAGTACTGTACCGTGATTCGTGTTTTGGCTCATACCCAGGTATTTCATTGTTCATGGTACTTATTTGCTTTTTTAGCAGGATTTAAGATAGTTTTTTGGTGTATTGTTTGGTGCTTTATTGCATGATCCTGCTACTGGTGCCTCACCTGTACCTTGTTCCGCTTGCTTTGGGATAGAATCTCCCTCTTTTTGTGTCAAAAGAAAAGTTCCGAAGTAAGAGAAATCTAGTAGTTCAAGACTACTCTGGAAAACGTATTTGGGAAGAAACGAGTTGCAATTTGGAGTACATATCAATAGTTTAAGGTTTATATTACGACTAAGGGTGAGTTTGCCATTAGATAAAATGAGGTTGAGGTGATAAAATGAGGTTCATGTTATCAAATGAGGTGGGGAGGTGATTTTATCTCCAATGAATCTGGTCAAGGATAAATATCTTTTTTGATTTTGTTATTTTTACATCGAAGTATTTAGTCACTCCCACATGCTCTCTAAATTTTAGACACTTCTATATGCCTTCTCTGCTTGCACTTCGTCCCCAACTATGTTGTAGAGTCTTTGGACCTTAGCATGTGTATAATTTGTTTCCTCTAATCTTTAGCTCTGTAAGTTGTGATTCATATTGCGTAGAACTTCACAACGCTTAGTTCCTGCATTCTTAAAAAATCTTTATTTTAAAGTTATTTCAACCATTTCCTTTCGTTGTGTGCTTGTGTACCCATTTGATTACGTATATGACGGTGTAATTTGTATTTTTTAGATTCGAAAGATGAAGGGTCTCAAGCAGAAGAAGGCCCACCTCATGGAGATTCAAATCAACGGTGGTGATGTTGCTAAGAAGGTTGATTATGCTTATAGCTTTTTTGAAAAGCAGGTTCCTGTGGACGCTGTGTTCCAGAAAGATGAGATGATTGATATTATTGGGGTGACCAAGGGTAAAGGTTACGAGGGTGTGGTGACGAGGTGGGGGGTAACCCGCCTTCCCCGCAAGACCCATCGTGGTCTCCGTAAGGTAGCATGTATTGGTGCCTGGCATCCTGCCAGGGTGTCATTTACTGTTGCTAGGGCTGGGCAGAATGGCTACCATCATCGAACAGAGATGAACAAGAAGGTCTATAAGCTTGGTAAGGTTGGCCTGGAGTCTCATTCCGCCATCACCGAGTTTGACAGGTCAGAATCTCATCTTTCACCTTTTCTTCTCCCTATCATTTTTTGATTTCGGCAAGTATGTAATTGTGTTTTCGTGATTCCTATTCTGAAAGTTAAAATGATTAAGCTAGTGAAATCCTGAAAGGACCACTTACGCGAGAACAATCTCTGCTCGCTTTTCACTTTCATATTACCTCCAAGAACCTTTCAGTTGCTAGTGAAGTACCAACAATTTGGAGCTATGTGGAAATCTTTGATAATTTTAATTTGATTTGACCATTTTAGCAATAGACACAACACCTGACAGGTTATGTATGTAGCCAGTTCGAACTTCAAAGTTTCATCAAGGTTCTTTAGAATTCTTCTTGATTTTGATTTTAGTCAGGCTGGCTAAAAGGGTTATTTCCCCTGATAATTTTCAGGACCGAGAAGGATATTACACCAATGGGAGGATTTCCACACTACGGTGTGGTGAAAGATGATTACCTGATGATAAAGGGTTGCTGTGTGGGACCAAAGAAGCGTGTTGTGACCCTGAGACAGTCTATTGTTCCACAGACAACTAGGGTTGCGATGGAGACAATCAATCTCAAGTTCGTCGATACATCTTCCAAGTTTGGACATGGTCGCTTCCAGACGTCAGGGGAGAAGGGCAAGTTCTATGGACGGCTCAAAGCTGATACCAAGACTACTTAAACCTATAGCGATTGTTGGCAACTTTAAATTTGTGAGGGGATCTGTCTCGTCTCTGATAATGATATCAGATTTTTTGTGTTTTCAACTGCTTTTTAGATACTTGGGATTTTCTTCTGCACTTGAGATTTTTGGCTTCTTTTTGCTTCGGATTTATGGTTATTGGTGCTGTCGTTTTTGGTTTCGGATGAATATTACGATAAGACTTAACCAATAATCTGAGTTTGATTTACAAGTGCCAATTGTGTTGAGTTGGCTATATCTTTGTGCTCGTAGAAATTTTTACCGGTGGGATAAGTTTGTTACTACTCAGTTGAAGCTAAAAGTTGGCCATTAGTTTGGGAGCTAAGATACACATTCTTCTGGGTAATTAGATTTTCATGCAATTTTTATATGTTATTATGGCATGCCGTAACTAGAAGTTGCGCCAAAGAACTGTGTTAGGGGCTCATGTTTTGCCCTCGCGATGATTTACCTCCATTCGTTGATGAACAAATGTCACAAATTTCCTCACAAGGCGTTTCATTGATGAATGAATGCCGCAAAACCAATTTGCTCACAAGACCTTGCATCAGAAGGTGGATGAACGAAATGTCACGAATTTGTGAGTTCAAACTTGTTACCTTTTTCTGTTTCCTTCTACGGTACGGGGCATGTCCCATAGAATTTGCTGTTAATTCATTTGCAGAGGGAGCATTGCTCGCGGTGGTATTTCTGATCCAGAGATGGTGGTATTCCAGGCCTATCTTCTGTCTGCACTTTTGATATGCATATACTGTATGATATAACAGGGTGGTTTGAAATCTTTTAATT
Organism: Gaultheria prostrata; assembly: GCA_036023075.1. Lineage (NCBI taxonomy): Eukaryota > Viridiplantae > Streptophyta > Magnoliopsida > Ericales > Ericaceae > Gaultheria > Gaultheria prostrata. Next base: position 21,339 of record JAXBDA010003138.1, on the reverse strand, counting down.
TTTTCCTTTGCTAAATTCAGGAGGTTTCCAAAGAAACAAGATTTTGAAAAATCTGCGTTTTGAGAAACTTATCACGAAAAATTAAATTTATTTGTGATTTTGTTTGAAACGCATAAACCCATAAGCATTGTTTTCTTTTTTCTTACTTTCCATGAATTCTTCTATACTAATCTTTGGAGATATCAGGCACGCATTAAACCCATAATCTTTTGAGCTTCTCGACAGCTCGGTTGTAATGAGCCGAGCCCATAATAGCTTAGCCCTTAACGAGCCGAGCTAGATTGATTTACTTAACGAGCTTGTATAACCGAGCCGTGCTTTTGAGTGTTAAGGTTGGTTCGTTTACTGAATGAGCCCAAAACTTGAGCTTCAACTTGGCACTTGGCTCGATTACTAAACAAATTGAGCCCTGTGAGCTGAGCCTCGAGTTGCTCACATGTTGTTCGGGCTTTCGCAGTCCTGCTTGGGTGGTATGATTGATTTGCAATATGAAGCTGTCATGTCATTCATCATGTTGTTCATCTCTTTTTTAGGCTTATAGCCAACAGAAAAACCTTTTGTATCCAAGTTCATGTGCATAACTAACAGTCCAAGAGGGTCTTATCATCACTAATAACTTTCAACAAAGTTATGCCCGGCTATGTCACAACTTACAACTGCTTATGTCATAGAAATTTGGGAATTTTTTTCCAAGAAAACTAGTTCTCACAAATAGTAGCTTCTTCTTCGATATACGCACAGATGACTTGGCGGAAGTCTAGTTATTATCTGCTAACCTAGCGTAGTTATTGCGGATTCTAGTTTTGTGTTATTGTTATCCTCCTAACGCTTGTCTGTTGATATTGACGGAAAATCGCCATGATATAGAATTTTAGTCACAATGCTGGCACAAGCCAGTTCCTTCTGAGTTCAAACAGGCTACTTTTCAATAATTGCAGCCATCAACATCTCACAGTCATTTGATGATTTTACGCACTTGTGTTAAGGTCGAAATTTAAGACCCTGCACATGCTCTAATCGCTAAAGAGTATGTTTAGCCCGCTAAACAGATATGGGCAGATGATCAACTATGAAGGTAGCTTGGATATGTGTACATCTTACTCACCATATCCTGAAAGACCACTCATAAGGTCTGATCTAATGGGTTCTTGGGTCTCGTTTGATTTCGTGGAATATGGGTGAGAAATAGTGACTCGGGGGTGCTGGTGTGCGGCTGGGTATTGTACACGTGGTACCCAGTCGGCAATCTCAGCCGTCCATTGCTTGATCGGACGGTCCGGATATTAGAGAGGAGAGAGAGTGGTCGGATGAGAGGAGAGAGAGCTTGATTGGACGGTCCGGATATAATTATCTCCATTGCTTGATCGGCAATACCCACTCGGCACCCAATTTTTTTTCAATTTCTTGACTACACGGTCACATCTCATGGGGTTGTAAACGAGTCGAACTGAGTTGAGTTTTAAAATGTTCAGGTTCGTTCGTTTTTTTTGAAACGGATGTTCAGGTTTGTTTGCTCAGTTTTAAAGCGAGCTCAAGCCGAGCTTGAGCTACATGAAAATTTGACGAGCCGAGCTTGAGAAGTTTGAGTCGAACTCGAATTTGGTCACGAATCTTAACAAGTAAAAAATATTAGTTATTTATAATCTCTTCTAACTTCAAATAAATAAAATTTATAGTATTTTGTATGTATGTAAGTTCATACATATATAAAATTCAAAAGGACATTAAAGTTAAAATCTGAGAAATCCTAGTTCCTACTTAACTAATCACTAAGCAATACATACGTATCCGATTACCCTTATAGAAATTCAGTGGAAACAACTCAACTATAGAGATCGAATGTGATCTAAACCTCTTGGAGATTACTTGAACAAATATTGATCAATCAATCTTTCAATCTCTCAAAGATACAAAAACCGAAATCCTACGAAGGGTTTTCTCTCTAAAACCGTTGGGGGTTGCTGTATAAAGAGATAATTATATTTTGACCTAAAAACGTCTTATTTATAGGGTGTTGGAAATCACCAAGCAACGGCTCGAGCCACTTTCGAGCCGTTTCAATCTAGTGGCAAGGGCTGGTACTGAGCTTGACAGTGGCTCAAGCCACTTTTAAAAAACTTGAAATGAAGTCTTTGAATGCCTGTTTTAATGTCGAAGACCTTGATTAACTTCTAATGCTTGTTCGCTCATTACAAGACACGTCGATTCTCTTTCACATTCTATACAGACACTCTAAAAGAACAAAGAAAGTAAAGTACAACTCGATAAAAAAGAAAGAAGGATACATGCAAATATGTGTTTTGGCATGTAATTCCCAACTGCAAAGGAGCATGGCTTATTATGGAGCTTACAAAATTTATAGTACTTTTAAAAAATTTATACTGTACAAGTTGTAATTTTTTTATTATATACATGTAAAAGCTTATACATATTCAAGGATATATGTAAAATTCTTATGATAGACTCCCTCCATCCCTTTTTTAGTGTTCGATATTTTCATTTTGGGCTGTCTCATAATAAATATGTGTTTTAAAAAGTTAATGTGTAAAAGTTTGTACAATTATAATTTTGTCTTTTTGAAAAGTTAGTGATTAAAGATTTAATGAGTAAAAATGGAGGATAATTTCGAAATAAGAGGTAAAAGTTGATGTGAAAAATGTAAAATAAAGGTAAAAGTTAATATAAAAGGTGTAATTATGATATTTCTTTAATAAGTTAAATTTACGAAGCAACACAAGGGATGTAGGGAGTATACACACACACTCCACGTTATGTGAGCCTAACCGGCAGAATGCTGTCAGATTCAGGTTTGGTTCATTTGTTAAACGAGCCTAAAATTGAGACACAAGTTTGGTTCGTTAAGAATCCGAATCGAATTTTATTGAGCTTTTACCAAGTCGAACTTCGAATAATTCATGAACAGCTAGTTTCATTTGCAACCATAAATTCTCCTATCCTATCTCTAAATCCTCCAAACAAACTAGACTTCTCATCCAAAAAAAAAAAAAAAAAAAACAAGACTTAAAAATATTTCTTGGAGAAAATGTTGGGAAAGTGAAAGGTTGCTTCAGTTGGAGAGACTTGCGCTTGGAAATAATACAACTCCAGTCTTAAGGAGGGACTGGAACCGTCTAATATCTCGGTTTTTTGACCAATCTTGGAACTAAATGGATGATCGGAGTTGTTCATTTTGTGGGACACATCAAGTACTTCAACCTCTCAAAAAATTATGTTGATCAGATACCGATAACTACCCGTTTGGATCACTAATATCTCGAAAAATGGATTTTATCCAATGTGCAGGGTAGATTTTTTTTAATATAAATGTGATCCGAATAGATATTGATCGGTATTTGATTAACATAATTTTTTACATGGTTAAAGTACTTAACAAGTTCTACAAAATGAACACTCTGATCATTAATTGGAGCGTAGAATGAGTCCAAAAATTGAGAAACTGGACGATCCAATTGCTCCTTCAAATCGGAGTGGATCCGGACCTGAGAGAAAAAGTAAAGGAAAGAAAACATGCATGATTCAACATATATTTTTTTCAACACTCACTTTAGTGTCCTTTCTTATCACGGGGTCCCTTCTCTTTTGGAAAATGTCTGATAATTTATATGGATTAGACTTTAGAATATATTTTGTACTACTCCTGTTATTTACTTGAGGTGACCCCAACTGCATGAAACTATGAATTGTGTGGATTTGGTGACTTTATTCAGGGGAATGGCAAAAGCAAGACAGGGCAGAAAAAAACAAAATTTAAGGCCGTGAATTTGGTGTATTTTAAAGAGCCATTTTTGTCAAATTTCTCCTTTTTAATCTTCTGATTTGGGTAGAAAAAAAATACTCCCTCAGTTAGTTATTACATATCGTAAATCTTGGTGTCCCGACCAACGTGCACCTTGATTAATTCGTGATTTTCATGTTAACAACTGAGAAAATCTCTAGTAGTGTTTCTTGCTGGCGGTAAAAGTCAAACGTGAGAGCGGGTAAGTTGCTTACTGGCGGGAAGTCAAACATGCGAGCGGGTACGTTGCTTACTAGCCCGCCAGGGGACTTGTGTTTTAGGGTAGGGTGCCATGGCATCCCCTGTTTGCTATTACCACCATATAGTTCTAAACAGGCTCGGCCTTGAATTTCTCGAGTACAATCAAATCATCAATTCATGAGATACAAATTCCCAAAAAAATCATTTTAGGGCAAGGAGAGAGAGAAATAATCACTTTTTCCTAAATGAATTTTCAAAATCGGATTGTTTTTCCTTTTATTGTTGAAACGCCCAAAATTGAACTTCCAAATTACAATTGGGCTCCACTTTTTAAAACTTAATAGGGTCTGAGTCAATTGGGTTGTAGTTTTGGGCCTAAATAAGTTGGGTTTATTTGGGCTTTTTTTTCCCCTTAACCTAATACAACAACTACAAGTACTTGGAGGCCTAAAAAATTGGGTCTTTAGAGAGGCCCCAGACCGCTGCCTACTGGGCCTTGTCCCAAGGCAGGTATTGGTTCTAAAATAAATATCATAGTAGCAGAAGTTTAGTATATTGGCACCCCTCTACAAGCATCAAACCAAATTAAAAGTTTTGCTTCAACAAGAATACTTATTCTAAAATAGTCATCACTAGTTACTAGTATAAACTACGGATTTAAATAATTCATGTAGAATTTAATCTTGCCTCATAACATACTTGATTTTTCAAAATTTGATACCCCTAAACAATAATTCTGGTTCTGCTGCTGGCTCCCGCTTAACCAACCCCTTGGTGATTATAATCTTGGTGATCATGGATTATAATGGGTTCCGTACCAAGATATTTTTGGTTTTTTTTCTTTTGCTACACATGGGTTCTTTTGAGATGAAATGATTTGTTTGGAATAGGTTTAGATAGGCTTTCACATCTTTCTCAGACAAGGTGATTGTCTTGTTGAAAAAAGGATATCCTCAAATGCATTGGAGGGAAGGAAAAAATGCTTTTTTTCTTCTTCCTCTATTTCTCCCTGTCTCATGATATTGCTTAACAATTAGATATCAATTATTGCTTTTATTTCTGTTATGGGATTTCCAAATGTTCTAATCTTGATGCTTAGGCTGAGTTTTCACTAATTTTTTTTGTCACATCTCAATATCAAAGACAACTCGTTTCTATTAAAAATACCATGTAGTCCATTTAGTTCGAAGAATGATTTGTCAGAGATACAAATACAAAATACCGAAAATAAAGTTTAGTCGATAGCGGAAACTCACCCGTAGTCTTCATACAAAGCTCATCTAGAATGGTATGATATTTCTGTGTTAATACATTAATTTTTTTTTGGCACCTAGCTGTTTGCTATAATGCTTCTGACAAATTAAAAGTTGTGGGTTCCTCTCTACTGATTTTCTAGGGCAACATTGAGGAATAAATGTGGCTGTGGTCTGCATCAACTCCTTTTTCTATCTCTTTTTTATTTGAGATCCATTTTACTTTCTTCACTTGAATCATGGCTGTTCTGGTTATGCATAGCTGTAACATATCAAACATTGATTCTCCCCCCTTTTGTGTTCTGATTTCCTTTAGCTCTTTTGTATTTTGAATGCATTTTGATCATACACCTAATCAATATGCTAATCCATAGATTAGTACCTTGTAGCAGCCTTTGGTTTTTTATGTTTGAATGGCAGCTTTTATTTTTCCATTAAATAAATTTTCTATTATGTGACTCATACTTCCACCTTCCAACAATGAATCCAAATGGATTTTTTTTGGGGGTTTTTGAATGGGCAGTGATATACTAAGTGGGTTCAGTGTAATGAACCTACCAAGCCTAAGTCAGTGATTTTTACATTAACTTTTGTACCAAAAAAACACTTGTTCTTGTCTTTATTATGTAAGAGTACAAAAGTACCCTTCAGTATGGGGGAGAAGTGAGTTAGGTACTGCTAACTGAAGGGCACTTTTTTAATTTTATCTAATCAACTTGAAAAAAGATGGAGTTTTTTTTGGATATAAATTGTATGGTCAAATTCATTCCCCTAACCCTAGTTCCTCTCTATTGCATATCTTTGTAATCACTATTGCATATCTTTGTAATCACTAACCATTCTTATGCAGTGACGGACACAGGGGGTGTTCGGACCCTGCACAACCCCAAATATTTGCACATATTATACTACTAGGTTTCCAATTTAATTTAGAAAAATTCTATGAAATTGGTCTCTGCAAGTACCTTGGGTGAAAAGATTTCTTAAAATTTCTGTGTGGGGGAAAACCCCCTAAAATTTAGTTATCAATCATTTTTAGATAGCATGTATAAACGAAAATGGCGTCTACACACATACACACAATCTTGTTTCTTCCTTAAACCTCACAGGTAGCAATATATACTTGTGAAATAATTTTTTTTTGTTATCAATATAAAAATACACGTGGTTTGGCCACCTGTTATGCGTCTGCCACTGTTCTTATTCGCAAATCAGCTTTTTATAAATTTGTTGATTTCTACATACATATCTCACCCGCGAAAGATTCGAACCCGTAATTACGGGTCGGGTACAACCACAATTGATTTCTTAAAAAGTGAATGCTTTTACAAGCACCAATAGGCCACTCTTTGTTTTTGGCTCTGCAGACAGGGGAGGCCCATACTTTTTATTTCTTTTTATCAAGTTTGCTTCTCCAGACAAGCTATAGTATTCCTTCATTAAGTTAAGCATCAAAAAATGGTGAATGAACATCAAAACATAAATAAAGTGCAGTACTTGGATTTATAATATAACTTTGTCTTTACACTTTGTTTGTGGGTATAAAGCTAGTAGGGCTGAGTTTCTTTCTTTTCATATTTTTGCTACATGTCTTGTTCTTCCAAGACAAGCAGCCTGTGGAGTAGGTGCTACTGCTTCTCAGGATTGAAGACAAAGACCTTAACATCCTCCTAAGATCACTCTTTATGCAGGTAATTTTCAATATATACTTATATATGTGTGCGCGAAAGCTGGCCCGAACACCAGTGTCATCAAAAAATTAGATATACATGTGTGCGAGTGTAAATGTGCTTGTATGGTATATCTACATTATAGCTGCATTTGTTTGTACTTTTGTCATAATTTATCAAAGCTCTTATATCATCACATTTACCGAGTAGTAGATTGAGAGCCTAGTTGTGATCATCAACATTCCTCGGCGTCGGCGGGTAATCATCGATTCATCTTGTCTTAATTTTGTTCTTTCTCACATGCCATTTTGGTTCCTGCTGTCAAATTATTGACAGCAGATCAGTTTTGGAGCAATATTGCTGCTAATTTGATTGTCTTTTGTTTTAGGATTTAATGATTCAGCTTCTTACATTTGCTATTCAGTCCTATTAACTATCCAAAATCCTGTTTTTTTCGCTCTGCGCCAATCTGTATGCAATTCATAACAAACTCAGTGATCTTGTCTTCATGTTCTTTCTCAAAGGCCTCTTAACCCCTTTTGGGATCTGAAGTGTTTTTTAAGCTATATACCGATGCATGTTTGTTTCTTTGATTGTTCGCTTCCTCTATGGATTTGACGCGTTCTTTTAGCTCTATTCCAATGCATATAAGTTGTAAGATCTTTTTACAGCAAAACCATAAGAGGGTTTGTTCAATCCTCTTTCACAAAGGACGTATATATTTTTCCCTTTAGCTCTGTCTTTGCTCTAATGTTAGACATGATCACCAGTTTGGGAAACACGAGTACTCGAATCGCAGCTTATCATACTTATGACCTCGGAATTTCCTGGGGAATGTGGCTCTGGAGCACCCTTTTTTTTTTGTTTTGTGTGTGGATGAAATTTGTAAAATTTGCCGAAAATGGATTGGAAACTTGGTATTTTCGATCCTACCGACTATCATATGAAGACTTGTCGGCATTGTCCATTCGTTTAGGAAGATTTAGACCATAATCAGAATTATCTCCCAGAACTCTTCTGATCAATCAAAGGGATTAAAGGAATGGGTTCATTCAGGTTGTATTAGCATTTTTGGAGATGATCAAGTTTTCAACTTGTATAGAATAGATTCTAATGTCTGTTTTGGAGGATAAATTCAAAAAATGTTTCTAGGAACAAGTAGAATTTTCATTTGGCCATGTTGGCGTGCCGTTTAGAATGCTTCTACAAGTCCCATAATGAGCCGACCCCAGTTCATTTAAGTAAATGAATCCATATAAACGAGAGCCGAGAGTTCATACAAATGAGCCAAGCTTTAGAGTGCTGAGTTCGGTTCGTTCACTACACGAGCTTAAAACTCGAGCTCGGGCTCGAGCTCGTCTTGATTACTAAATGAGTCGAGTCAAGCCGAGCGGAGCAGCTCTGTTCGTTTGCAGCCCTACTTCCGGTGTGCTATGTGAACCTTATGATATACACTCTTGACTTTCCAATAATGAAATTCCATTTACTAGGATGCTGTGTTTGACATGTGATTTTCCAATTTCTTTAGAATCTTGATTGCTTCATTTTCTGTTTTCCTCCCAGGGCTACCGACTATGAGGAAATGAGCAGAGACATTTACCTGGAAGTACCAACATTTGGAGCTAGTTTCCTATCCACTCTTATTGTCAATCTAGAAATCATCCTTCCCATTTATCTCCTAAGAATCCATGGATGAGTTCAGTTCTGAAAGGTCAAAGACATGGAACATCTACACCAGTTCAGACCTTAGCCCTTCTCAAACAGTACTCATCGAGAGAGAGCCTCCGTGGAAGAACTTTGGGTCATCGATGAATGCCATTTCTTTCGGCTTCGTTGCCACTGCAGTACTGATATCAATGTTCCTTATAATGGCCATTTTCGAACATTTGTTTAAGCCAAATCCTTCCTTCTCTTCGCCTCAGTATGGGAGGAGTAGCAGATCTCTTGAAAGAAGACCGGTGGGGAAACTTGGGCGTCCACAAGAAGTAAGTCTCCTTCGTTGCTAACTTTCAAGTCAGTTTGTGTGTCAGAATTACTCAAGGATGGTTATTCAGCCATAAGTTTAGAGGCACTATGTGTTCAAATTTCATGTAGAAATCCCTTTCTGTCTCATCCTATGTTACACGGGTCAGGATGCGCAGAAGTCCGACCAGTCTAGTTAAGGGTATCCGAGCAGGGATCATATTTTCCATACGCGATTTCTCTTTGTTTTGATAAAATTGCATTTCCTACCATATAGATTGCCAAAAAGTGAATTTTACTCGTTTCATAAAAAAATTCAGCGATTACAGCTCCGTTAAATACAACAGGATAATAAGTGGCCAATGAAACTGTATTTCTCAAATGCGAAATACAGTCTCATTGTTGAATAGTTGTTTACACATCTCTGCTCAAAGGTAGCTGTGGTAGGTAGAGAATCTTATTCTAGATCATGGACTAGTTGTACTGACCATAAGTGGGTGATCTTTGTGACAGGTGTCGACATCGTACGCGTCGGATTTTTCTGTAGTGATGCCAGGACAACAATATCCTACATACATAGCCCAGCCTGCTCCTCTCCCCTGTCCAAGGGAGGGTGTCAACTGGCCTTCCCATGAACAATACATTAATTTGCCTTGAGCCCTATGATTACTTTGTATGTTTCCATCCATTGTGATTGTATTTATTTCTCACAGAAGTATTAAGCTATTATTACTCCCATACTCAACACTTTCTAAATGTTTAGTCGCGTATACACCATCGTGTTTTCCGATCGTCAGTTTTCAGTTTAAACAGTGAAACTAGCTCAATGAAACAAAGCGCGACATAAAATAACATATACTTGTGCCTTTTCTATTCGTGAATTGGAGGACTTAAATGGAAAAGATAAAAATTTGGGGTCACAAAAAAAGGATTCGGCTTCTCAGCAGTTGAGAGGAGTCGGTTCAACCTTGGTCATTCATATAGATAATTAATTGTCCAAATTTGTAGAAGTACTCCACAGGTAATAATATACTTTCAGCAAATGTGGAATGTTTAAAACACTTTTGAACTATTGTAAATGCGCCACACTGCATTCCGAGATGGGTCTCATTCCCCCCGTTCTCCATATAATAGATTAGGGATGACGAAAAAAAAAAAAAAAACCTAGTGTAAAAGCACAAACTGCCCTCTGCAGTCCAAAAGTGAACTGCAGAGAAGCCCATTCCCTAGAAAAACAAGAGGGTTCAAGGACGGATACAAAGGTGGGTTAGCTCAGGCGATCGCCTTACCCAAGTTTTAAATTTTATAAATATAGTAATAAATGTGAAAAAAATTTACGACTATTTAGATTCGCCCGTCCAACTAAATTTTGTTATAGTGTTTGCCTAACCCACACTCAAATCCAGTATCCGTCCATGAGAGGGTTGGCAGTTTACCAGATCACCATGTATTCTACCTGAATCAGGATCCTTGAGTCTTTTTTTTATTTTTTATTTTTTTATATTTAGTTTTCATTTATCACCAGAAAAAGTTACCTGTAATACTGTGTTTGGATGAGTGAATTTGGAAGGAAGGGCTTTTAGGATTGAATTTTTCTATATAGTGTGGGAGTGTTAAACATCAAGACTGATTGACAATTCTAAGGTGGAGGATAGCTTAGATAGTAAAGATACACTCTCAGTCACAGTGTTTCCTTCAATTCAAATTGATCCGAATCTCTCAAATCCACTCTTAAATCAAGTTTCTACTTCATTGAATAATTATTCAATACAAGTTTGTAAAACCAAACGATACTTAAGAAAGAGTAAACAAAAACATGTCTCATGTAAAATAACCCAATATAATAACACTACCAAATAAGAAAATTCTACCGTCAGCTCAATGGGTGGGCGCTACGAGTACGAGTGCTTTTTGACTAGTAAGAGTGAAATCTTACCGGTAAAAGTGTTTGCTCACTAACCGGTCAAGCAACATTCTTACAGGTAAAAGAGTACTTTTATCGTTGGAACGATAGAAGAATTGTACCAAATAGACCAAAACTAGGGGTGCTCACGGTCTGGATTGACACGAATCCAATCCTAATCCACGAGTCACGGTTTTTTAAAAATAAAATCCGTATCCGATCCAAAAGTCTCACGGTTCGGTTCCAATCCGATCCGCGAGTCCCGGATCGGTTCCAGATTTGTCCACGGATTTTGGAATTCCAAACTTGAACATTATGGAACCAAAATAGATAGCCAAAAGACAAAACCCAAAATTCATTTTGAAATTCCAAACATAGGCTATAAATCTGAGCTTGAGCATTGTAAAGTGTAAACATCAAACTTGTTAAACATGCCAACAAACACATCTAAATAGACTTGTCACAAACACAAAACCCATGTATAATTTTGGAATTCCAAACAAAGTAGGCTACAAAATCTGAGCCTACATATATTTATAAAAATTTCAAATTGACAATATTTATAAAAGTTGTAAAATTACTTATCTATACATATATATTTATTTTTTAAGAAATAAATATATAATAAAAATCTCACGGTCCAGATCGGTTAATCCACGGTTTCAAAATCAAAATCCGTGTCCGGACCGTGAGTCACGGTTTTTTATTTTTTGAATCCGTGTCTGGACCATTAATCCACGGTTAAAATCCAAAACGTGCGGATCGGTTCGGTCTGGACCGGATTCACGGTTTTTTTGAACAGCCCTAACAAAAACTACTTCTTTCACTTCATTTTCTTTCTTATCCTTTCCTCTACTAGGCAAGATCCAATCATCCAAACATAACCTTAGTGTTCTGGGATACATATAAGAGCCACTTTCAAAGCAAAAACCTTTTTCAAATCAGGCAACTGCCAACATATATAATTACAATTCACCGTGAAATCCCTTTTGGAAATGGTTGATGGTGTTCGTAACTGGCAACAAATACCCTACGAGGAGAAATACAAAGAGCAAAAGGCATTTCAATACCTAATGACTATCCCCGCGCATGATGTCCAGAAAATCCAGGCAAGACTCCAAAAATACTTCATGTGCAAAAGAAGAAAGCAAAATCACACTGTAATACAATCACCATTATGACTTCACCCCCGCGTATATGTTTTCAAAAATTCTCTTTCTGCTTTGATAAAGCCTGTATCTTCCAAAATGAAAACACTTACAGTGAGAGATCTTCGGCTGTTAAAGATCTTCTGGCACTTCATCATCAGGTAATATCACAGTCAACAAAGAGTACTTAACCCGGAGCGAGATTCTCCCTTTCTCAACAACAAGCCTAGCCCCAGAAACGACCCAGTAGCCCGGATTTTCTTGTGGGCCCCTTGTCATTTCCGTCGTGTCCACGAATTTCAAGAGCTTCGGTGCTTGGACGGGAACTGGTGGGCCTCCAGGGTAAACAGCAGAGTTTATGTTCACCTCGGCAGGCTGAGGGGGCGGTTTCATAAAAGTCGTGGTAAAATGATGACTAATAAGGGTCGATATGAGTCCGGATTTACGGGCCAAACCCGGTGACCCGTCCCATTCTGGGTGCTTTACCACTGCGGCTCCAGAAACTGTCGAGAAACGGAGTCGCAAGAAGAGGATTTTCTTGAGGCTGTAATTCTCGACCTGTAATTGGGCCCCAGTTACTATGGAAAGATCCTCGTCAGATTCCACTGGAGCAGTGCAGACATGGGAAAAGTTCTTCCACTGAACTTTCTCATAGTATTTATGGTCGTAGGCTTCCTGTCGGAAGTTACCATATGGGTCATCTTCCAGTTTCAAGACTTTTGGTAGGGAGGAGAGGTGTTGTAAGTGGATGGCCAAGCGGTTGCATCTTTTGCCTTCTAGGTAAAGCCGGAGGCCAGTCACAGGCCTCTTTCCCACATAAACCTGTTATCATATTGGTAAGAAGAGTAGGTTAAAGGTACCCTTTGATGGAAATGAATCACTGATAGCACTTCATAATATAACGAGAATCTGAGTACAGTATGGCGTAAAGAGAGTACCGCAGAACTAGCTGCACATATTACTTTCATAAGGTATAGAACATACATTGACCCACATTTACCAGTATATCGGCAACTGAAAAGAAAATTAAAATCTAATTACGAGATTCATGTGGTCAACAAGAAACTAATAAGCTCAAATTAGACAAAACGCAGGACCGTAAGTCTTGAGTCCTTCCCCCAGACTAAACTGCATCCATATTCGAGCAACACATCCACTCATGCTCAAAATGTATCCTTTATGACAGGATAGATCGGCCACCAAAGTTAAGATAGAAGTCATTGTGGAAATAAAGCTCCCAAACTTCCGTTGAACTAGCCCAATGACTAGCTTGCAGAGCTGCACGTGGTCCATGCCACGAGGATATTTCAAGTTTCATGAATTGAATCTAATGTTCACACTCTGACTTCCCAACTGACACGAGGCATTGAAATTGTCAACAGTTTGGTGGATTTGACAGTTGTAATCTACTGGGTTCTCATGGAACGGCAACTCCAACTTAGTTCCCATATTGTGCACTACTTGTACATTTGAGACTTTTTGTTTACTACACTTACACGTTCCCTCAAATTCTTTACTGTCTCACCTGAAACCCTAGTTTGATAACTGTAAACCTTTACACTACCTCCATGTTTATTACCCCTAACTTCTTTGTTTCTTTCCCTGCAACTCCATAGTCGTTCTTTTGTACTGGAGTGTTAATCATTTTTTATGATTGACATGTATGTGCACATAATTTACTCTAGGATTTTATGGAACTACTCTTCATTATGGATTTGAATACCAGTCAGGCATCATGTATGAGAATAACACTATATAACCAGCTTGTAGACAAATAATCCTTGTAGATGGCAAGCGTTCGGGTGATATGCCCAAAGCTTGTACGAATCCTTCAAAGACCTGCAATCCAACCCTAGACTAGAAAAAAAAGCAAGTACGGAACCTTTTTCAGATTAAGGGCCACAACTAAACTGGTGAAGAGATGAAATTAACCTCAAAAGTGGAAGCACAAAAGAGGAAACTTTACCGGTGTGGTATTTACATAAAGCTTGGGACCCAAGAAGCTGAACTGCAAAGATGCTGTACTTTGTTGCCTCCGCTGCAGACCAAGTGGGAGGTCACTGAACACAGGCGCCCATTGCCTCGGCAGCTGAAATTCCAAGAATTGATGGAGTTCTTCGATTGGTGGTTTATCTACAAGCAGAAAACCAAACACGAAAAATGCAAGGGATTGTAAGGCCACCGGATAACCTGTGCTGAAATTTGTGACAGAGGAAGGGTGGGGTATGAAACTGAATATGAGGCAGTTACGCGGAAAAACAAATAATCAATAAAGCAATAGCGAACAACAGATCTTGCTCACAGCGTAAATAGAGATTTATCGCGTGGCTCAAAAATCCACTCCCAGAGACACCGTTCAACAAAGAGGTAATTGGTATAAAGGACATTGAGATCACGTCAGGTTCAAGTGGGACAGTATGCAACCAATCATCGTGCGCTAGATTTCGGTCATCACTTCCACCTCGCCTCTTGCAAATGCTCACAATATCCTGTCATGAAAATAAATCACTGAGAAAAGATGAAAATTGAGATAGAATGAACATCAAAGATAAAATAGGCTAAAGGACATCATTTGCAAGACCAAACCTCCTTGTGTGGGTAAGAAGTTGAGGTGCCAGTGTCCACAAACCTCAGACGCTGCTCCCTGATTTCATGCTGTGACAAAATGATTAGCTGAGACAGCTAGAGAACAAGTCCAATACAACTTGTGCGAGTCAAAATGCTCAATAAAGTTCACAAAAAAGAATAATCTTTGCTATTAACTTAAAATGGAATTTGAAGAGGGGTATCTAAAGAAGCTTCCATGCAATTCATTATGCTGGTTGGACTGTGCTTTCTTGGTTCATGGACTCCGCGACGAATCTCATTTTAATGACTAAATTTGTTGCTTCTGTCAACCTACAAGTATAGCTCAGCCAGGGGACGATGGAAGACCGAGAAATGCTTTGGCAATTTGATGACACATATCATTGAAAACTTTAGTTAAATCCATTTCAATTTATGATAAGAACTTATAGAGCCAGTCACCTTGCAAATGGACCTCTTGAGCCAACCAGGTGTACAGGTGGAAAACTTTTGGAAAGAATGGGACTCGCAGAGATGCGAATAGTAAGTTCTCTGCGAGACCCACTGACTTCTACACAAATAAACTTTGTATTCAACTGATGTCATTAAACAATTAAAAGATTGGTTTCGCACACTGATGGTAATTTTCGGAAGCCGTGCTTGCGGGGATCAAATTAGCTGAATTGTTCACTTGTATAATCTCATCACGGATGATATTATGCTAACAAATTTAGGGTGTCCATTAACACGGCAAGTAGCCAGTACTCTCGTGCCATTAGTGAAAGCCTGGATGCATGGAGAACCTAATTAATTGCCTACCAGTGGTAGTATAAACAGGGACAGAATCCGATTTTACATACTCTTCCCCTCCGTCGTTCCCATCTTTGGCTTCGTTGGGAGGGGGGGGCTCCGCAGCCTAGCCCACCTCCCCCCGTCCTCTCCTCTCCGTCGCCCCGCCTTTTCGTCACCAGTGTACACCCAAACCCAGCCTTCTTCCACCACCACATTCTCTCCTTGATCCACCTTAGTCTTCCTCGCCTCCGCCCATCCACGGCCTCCAGCTCCTCCATCGCCTCCCCATATTCTCCTTCTCCATCGCCCCTTTGGTCCAGATCTGGCACCTTGGTGAAGTAAGCGCGGCCCGCGCCCCTCCGGTGAATAAGCTTCAGAACTCGTCGGCGGCGACTATGGAGTTGGGTTCTTATCTCCCGGAGCAGTGACTCAGCCTGAACTTGTAGGTTTGTTGCGGCTTGACGCAACTCAGTGGGTTGACTCGGGTTGCTGCAGATTTCTTGTTTTCGCCGTGTTTTTCTTTTCTAGTTTTTGTTTAGTTTGTCTGGTTTTGTTTCCTGTTAGTTTTCTTTTGTTGTTCTGCTTGGATCGGCAGGGGTAGATCCCAGTCGCCAGTTGTAGTGGTCGCTAGCGGCTGCATGGTGGTTGGTTGTTCGTGGTCTGTTGGGGTTTTTGCCTGCTCGGACTACATCTTGCCCACTATGGCCAAGAGGACGGCGCAGTGTGCTGCCGGCGCGATGGTCCTTTCGGCCAGAACTCTGCGTTGGTATATCGGGCCACTTTTAGCCGGTGTGGCACTGAGGATATAGTTGCGGGGTCCAGATTTCTCCTGTGCTTTCTTTTAAGGGTTTGAGCTGGGTGTTTGCTGTTTCGACTCTCCACTGTCTTGTCTGCGACGGGCTCTTAAGTACCTTCGGTTTCGTCGGGCCTGCCTCTGCAGTAGGTGCCTTGGGTCTAGGATTTGATAGTGTTTGGCTCTTCCATGTATCTTATGATGAAATCTGTAATAGCCTTCGGGTTTTTTTATGAATGAATAGACTGACTGTTATTCAAAAAAAAAAAAATGTTAAAACATCCAATTCAACACCAATTGGCAATGAGTGGAGAGGTTGCCTAGGCTCATATACTAGGTTATAGTCTAAGCACGGGATATGGTCACGGCACAGACACGTCATTTCTCAAAAAATTAGGAGACGGATACGTTGAATAAAATAATATATTTATTATTTTTGGTAATATTATATATATGCATATTTTTAAATAGTAGAAAATTAAAAATAATTTCATCTCATACGGGATACGGACACGGCACAGACACGTCATTTCTCAAAATAAATGGTTTATCTTAAACAACATACCCAAAGTAGACCCTATAACGAGTGCAAAAAACATTGAGAATTGAAATCCTTTTATTAGGAGTATATTATTATTTGAAAGATTTGTCAATGTAAGCTACTTTTGGGTAGTTTCATCATGTGTTTGGTTGAACAATTTGGATGTTGCCGAAATGAACAGGAAACTATAGGGGTTCATCATACGTGAATGAGGTATTTAATAGTAAGAAAAACCTCATGAAAAGTTTTTGACCTATCTGGTCAAGATATATTCGAAAAGTCAAATTTCCAATAGTTAAATGACAAGAAAAAAGAAGTCATTGTTTATGTTATGAAGGAATTGCGACAACACATTTCATACTATAATATAATAACATGGTAGAACTATTGAACCACCTAGCATTCATTAATTTTTAAGTACGTACTACTCTATTTAAAAAATATCTTGGCTTTTTCTGAATTTCCACAAGACCAATAAAGTCTTTATAGATGGAGGCACAACCAGGCTTTTGTATGTTTTTTTTCTATCAGAATTCCATTGCTATATATTAAGAAGCCATCCAACACTTACAATGGTTTTCTACCGAACACGATGAATAGGAATTAAACAAACATAAAGATAGACTAATGCCAAGATCCAAACACGAGACAAGACTCTCTTCAAACAGATAGATAGAAAACAAACCAGTCCAACAGGTTCTAAGACACACTACATACCAAATAAATAGATAGATAGACGAAAGATAGTGGGATAACTGAATCTTCAAATGAAGAAGATATTTGGGCCGGCGCAATCATTCTTGGAGTTGCGGGGGGGACAGTCAATCACCAGAGATTGTTTGTCAAAACAGAGGCGCACTTCTTTGAGTGTTCCGGCCCCCTTATATACCAACAACACGTCAATATCGGCACCTTTGTAGTAGCCGATATTATGGAGTTGTTGATCGTTGACAAGGGAACCGAGATCAAAGAGCTTCTGGTGACTGAAGATTGAGTTAAGGCAGCCAAGATGTTGAACCGGTCGTACAAATCCGCAGCTAGTTCAAAATATCTGACTTGATCATACAGCGTCTCTGAACATCCACCATGTTTATGCCATTCACTAGTCCAGAACGCCTTGTTATTGCCTTTGCTTCGCCAAAGGCTGTTCAGTTGCTGGCCAAATGTCGAAAGCAAAGGCAATAACAAGGCGTTATGGACTGGTGAATGGCATAAACATGGTGGATGTTCAGAGTCGCTGTATGATCAAGTCAGATATTTTGAACTGGCTGCGGATTTGTACGACTGGTTCGACATCTTGGCTGCCCTAACTCAAGCTTCAGTCACCAGAAGCTCCTTGATCTCGGTTCCCTTGTCAACGATCAACAACTCCATAATATCGGCTACTACAAAGGTGCCGATATTGACGTGTTGTTGGTATATAAGGGGGCCGGAACACTCAAAGAAGTGCGCCTCTGTTTTGACAAACAATCTCTGGTGATTGACTGTCCCCCCCGCAACTCCAAGAATGATTGCGCCGGCCCAAATATCTTCTTCATTTGAAGATTCAGTTATCCCACTATCTTTCGTCTACCTATCTATTTATTTGGTATGTAGTGTGTCTTAGACCTGTTGGACTGGTTTGTTTTTCTATCTGTTTGTCTTCTTCGTTTGAAGAGAGCCTTGTCTCGTGTATGGATCTTGGCATTAGTCTATCTTTATGTTTGTTTTATTCCTATTCATCGTGTTCGGATGAAAACCATTGTAAGTGTTGGATGGTTTCTTAATTATAGCAATGGAATTCTGATAAAAAAAAAACATACAAAAGCCTGGTTGTGCCTCTATCTATAAAGAGTTTATTGGTCTTGTGGTAGGGGTGGAAATTCAGAAAAAGCCAAGATATTTTTTAAATAGAGTAGTACATACTTAAAAATTAATGAATGCTAGGTGGTTCAATAGTTCTACCATGTTATTATATTATAGTATGAAATGTGTTGTTGCAATTCCTTCATAACATAAACAATGACTCCTTTTTTCTTGTCAATTAACTTATTTAACTATTGGAAAAGTATTTGACTTTTCGAATATATCTTGACCAGATAGGTCAAAAACTTTTCATGGGGTTTTTCTTACTATTAAATACCTCATTCACGTATGAGAAATGATGAATGATGAACCCCTATAGTTTCCTGTTCATTTCGCCAACATCCAAACTGTTCGACCAAACACATGATGAAACTACCCAAAAGTAGCTTACATTGACAAATCTTTCAAATAATAATATACTCCTAATAAAAGGATTTCAATTCTCAATGTTTTTTGCACTCGTTATAGGGTCTACTTTGGGTATGTTGTTTAAGATAAACCATTTATTTTGAGAAATGACGTGTCTGTGCCGTGTCCGTATCCCTTTTCTTCTTCTTTGGGCCTAAGAGTGCCACAGAAGTGTCTGCACGTATCCTGAGAAAAAAAATGATATAATAGTAGGATACGGTCAACGGTGCATCAGATACGTGTCCGGAGGTATCCTTGTCCCAGATGTCACCCTCCCCAACGTGTCGGTGCTTCTTAGGTTATAATTAACCAATATGGGACAAGCTCTAACACTTCCCACACGTGCAGAGATAAACAAAAAGATCCATAACATGGAGATCACAACGAACAACGAAACAAGGTGTGCTTGAGGCACAAACAATGGAGTAATCAATCAGTCCAAAAGACTCCGAAAGTCTAGCTCTGATACCATTTTGAAGCATCCAACTCAAAACCAATTGACGATAAGTAGAGAGGTTGCCCAGACTCGTACTAGTTTTGGAGTCTTAATTAACCAATCAAGGACAAGCTCAAACAAGTGAAAATCGAAAATAAATGAAGGAAAAAAAAAGGTAAGAAACACCTTTGAGTATTTCGTACAGATAACAAATCAACGATAATTGATAACTATCATGACCGAGAACTTAGTTGTACACGGATAAAAATCAATGATAACTATCACAACGCGAGCAATTCAGCAGATAGTGAGAATAACCTGAGCTGTGCAACAGTCCCAAAACCAGATCTAACCCTAAATTCACATGATAAATAATTTCCTTTGTTCTTTTTTGAGTTCCGGGATGGGGTTTTTTCTCTAGCAGGCAACTCTTGCATCTATACAATAAATATGATACGTAATGTCAACTTATGTTCTCCCACTCTCTTTTTCTTTTGTGAGCGAGGGAGGGGGGGTTTCCGTTTCTCTAGCAAGCAACACATGTCAACGGAGAGATCTCTTTGGGTTCAGTTTTATGTATGAGAATTCATATAAAAGAACATAGCACAGTGCCAGAAATTCAATCCACAGCAAGACTTGTCGCATATTAGTGTTCTTTTTTTTTTTCAGCTGAGAAACCATTCCTGTCCAAGTTGGACAGGACAGTCCAACTAAAATAAAAATTCCATGCCTTAAGTTCTGTTAGAATAGTTATGTTTAGAATAGTTTATGTGTTTGTCCCACATCGCCTAATTATGATATGTAATGTGGTGAGCAATTAATATAAATAAAACTCTCACGTGTTAGGGTTAATTAACACCCTATACACTTCTCTCTCTCTTCTCTCTAAATAACATGGTATCAGAGCAGGATACTAACCCACCTTAGATTAATCAAACCCTACCACGTTTCTTCCATACAGCCACGTCATCATCATCCTCGTTAACCATCCGTAACCCTAAACCACCATAGCCTCATCATCGTCAACCATAGTCGCCACAAACCCTATCATCTTCAACCTAAACCCTAAAACGAACCCAATCTGACCTTCTAATCCCAAGATTGACCCCAATCGAACCCTACGAGCCCTAATCGAACCACAATCGTACCTGAAAACCCCTGTTCCGACTTCGAAACTCTTCGTCGGCCATCATCTACCACCGACGACCTCTTGTCAGCCAGCGTTTATCTCTGACGAGCCCTCGTCAGCCGTCATTTGTCTCCGGCGAGTCTTCTACGACCACCATATGAGCCATCGTCGTTTGTCTCTGCTCTACTTTCACGACAACTTCTGATCGACGAGAGACTCTACATGCTATTTGGAATAGTCTCTCACACGTTTTACAGTGGTTGCCGATCCTAAGGTGATTTCGGAACTTACCCAGTGGATTTCGGATCTTGACACGGTCGATTTTCACATCTCTCTGCTTCTATCCATCTAATTTATGGAATCTCTGGTTGGGAGCTCTCTCGTCATCTGCATCGATCTGATGTGTTACATACTCATGGCTGGTTACTGCTATTGAGGTATGTTGGCATTCACTACTTCTTATTTGGCGATTTATTGGGTATTTTATCTCTGTTAGTTGTTGATTACTCAGTTGGTTGGCTGATTTGCTAAGTGGTTCTTGATTTCTTCTATTGGATTATGGTGGATTGATTTCTGGGGGGACAGTAACAAATTGATCTGATTGTTCTGCTAGTTGACTCAGTTGATCTCATTTATCCGCAATGACATCTGAGTCGAGTTCTGTTTCTAGTACTGTTTCTACTACTGTTGGTTCGTCTTCTCAATATCGTGACAGGAGGCCTATTACATCCACCATTTTGAATGATACAAACTATGCTATTTGGGCCAAAGCGGTTGAAGTCTTTTATGAGGGTGAGTCAACCTCACAATGGCTCACTGATGATCCTCCTGCGGCAACTAGTCCAGCATATGCTGCATGGAAATCTGCGGATGCCCGCATTCGCTCCGATTTATGGA
>JAXBDA010003137.1:0-36816 GCA_036023075.1 Gaultheria prostrata | reverse complement strand
GGTGTAAGAAGTCCAGAGAGGTCTGGAAAAATTCCCCGTTTGCGTCCTTTATGACTGAAAGTTGGGAATCCATCTCTTTTATTGATTGGTGGAAGTCCATTGCCCAAGCTCTCAACAAACGTGCGGACAGTCACAATTTAGAGGCTTTGTTGGCCTCTCTTTGCTGGTACATTTGGAAGGCCAGAAACAGCGCCTATTTTGATGCTCAAGAGCAACCGTGTACCTTGATCATGGAGAAGGCAAGTGCCCTTTGTGCTGAGTTTGAAGCTATGGGAGACCCTAAACCCAAACCACAGGTATTTGGTCTCTGCCCCTCTCCTCCACGGTGGATGCCTCCTCCAGTGGGTATTATTAAGCTAAACGTTGATGGGGCAGTTAATAGGAGGGATGGATGCGTGGGAGTCGGAGTTTTGGCCCGTGATTATCTAGGTTCAGTTGTGGGTGCATTCACTGCTAATTTCCATGGTCTCTTCTCCCCTCGCACTACGGAAGCTATGGGTTTCAGGGAAGCTCTTAAGTTTGCTTCGAATAAGCTTTGTGGTTCCATTGTTGTTGAAGGAGATTCGGCTCAGATTGTGCAGGCCTTGGCAGCCTCGAATAAATCCTTTTCGGACTGCAACTCGGTGATTTTGGATTGCTTACAACTTGCTTCCTCCTTTTTGTCTTGCAATTTTATTCATGTTAAACGTCATTGTAATAAGGCGGCCCATTCGTTGGCCAAGCAAGCCTTATTGAGTGTTAAGGTAGAGCTTTGGGGGGGTCCTGTCCCCCAATGGCTTATTAATCTTGTCTCCCAGGAGATCCGCTCCCCGGATCCAATCTCTACTTAATAAATTTCTTATTTCTGTGAAAAAAAAAAAAAGTAGATCACATAAATTGACTAGCTGCTGGTCCAATCTATTAAGTCCAATAATTACATTGCAACTCAATTTTAGAAAATATAGTGCATAGGACCACATAAAAATAAATACTCTTTATTTTTTTCCAACAATCGCCCACTTGGTCCATGCACCTTACATTTGCACATAAATAAAACTAGCCCTTGAATTGCAACAGATTTGGAAAACTCGAGTGGCCACTCATTTCATTTTTTAAAAGCAATTATCGAACAAATAGATTTGTACTTCAAACAATCTTATCCATAGACTTCCTCTATAAAAGATTATAAATGCTTAGACAAGTAATACATTAGCCTAAACAGTTTCATAATCATAATATCAATTCTTTCTAGGACTTGATCAGCAATTATACTTCATGTGGCTTAGCTTCATTAAGTGATGATGTGTAAACAGCATGTGATCTAAAACACATCTCACCGCCGTCTTGCTTCATACCACAATGGCATGTCACCTAGACATATAACATCAATAGCTAATCTCTGTCTAGTGTGCGGGTTTACCGATATGGAGCCAATCCCATATCTAGCCCAAGCTATCCTCATGGAGTCTACAAATAACTCGCAGGCAAACTTCAATAATAGCGCTTGGAATTACCAATATGTGTCCAACCCGCATCTAGTCCAAACTAACTTCATGGAGTATCAAAATCTCCTCCAGACAATTAAATTTCAGCAAGTGCACAAGCTATAAACATAATGAGAGAAATAAACACATAATGCTTCATAACTTCATTGACATTTATTACCAAATGTCACCACAAGCAAAATGGTAAATTAGGACAAGATTACTAAAAGCAGAGCCGGCCCTGTATTTTCTAGAGGCTTAAAGCGAAAATCATACAGCTTTTTTTTAAATCTTAATGAACAAAATGAAAATAGGTAAATTACACTTCCAAAAACAAATACTACTCTCTACATCCTTTTTAAGTGTGTTGCTTCGTAAATTCAACTTATTAAAGAAACATCAGCACGTACTACACCTTTCACATCCACTTTTACCTCCATTTTTTTACACTTTTCATGTCAACTTTTACCTCCATTTTCCAAAATATGTCCTCCACTTTTACTCCTTTAAGTACTCTTTACCCACTAACTTTTCAAAAGGGTAAAATGATAATTGTGTAAACTTTTACCCATTAACTTTTCAAAACACACGCGTATTAAGGGACATCCCAAAATGGAAATGTCGACACTAAAAACAGGACAAAGGGAGTAGTATTCATCATTAAGAAATAACCCTTAAATAATAACCAAACATTCCAAGATTTTAAACTCATCACTTAAATATCACTAGGACTGCAAACGAACTGAACTACTCGCAAGCAACTTGTGGCTCGGCTCGTTAAGGCTCGGGTCTGCTCGTTTAGTAATCGAGCCGAGCTCGAGCTCGAGTTTTAGGCTCGTTTAGCAAAAGTTGGATTGTTTATATGGGTTTGGTTCATTTAAGGAGGCTCGTTAAGTTGTTAACTAAATACTCTAGCTGGGCACGTCAAGGGCAATGATCGATCATTTACGAACGAGCCAAGCTCGAACTTGAGTTTTTGGCTTGTTTACTAAACGAGCTGAGCTCGAACACTACAAAGCTCGGCTTGGCTCGGCTCATTTGCATCCCTTTTCATCATGGAACCAAAGGACAAAAAACTCAAACCAAGGCAAAAAACTAACCAAAAACTTTAACTGAATACAAATGCAAAATACCTAAACTACCCCATCAATGGAACCCAATTACCCAGCCCAAATAAGTTGAGCATTTTTTCTCAACGATGTCACAAAATGTGGCTATCCTTTCTTATTACACAAGTGTATATTGAAAATCAGGTAGGTACATACAAAATTCAACTCTACCCTAGGTTCTACTCTTCTCCTTTCACTGCCACTTCAACTTTCCTACACTTTTTCAAGTGTACTGCATATAAAAATCAACTCCTAGTACTAGTAGGATTGAATGTTAAAAAAGGAGATGATTTTCACATTTCACTGCTAGTTCCCAGTATGTGTTTGCTAGAGAACAAAAATAAACATGAAAACCCAAAAAGAAAACATAAACATAAATTCTTGCTGAAGATTTTTGAACCCGCTGAAGTATTTTCCTGGAGCCGTGCCTGACTCGATTTGCCATATCTTGAGGGAGGCTGTGATTTTGGCCTCAGTAGCATTGTTAAACAAGAAGAGGTGAGCATCTTCATAGACTGCTTTTGTTGGGTACACTCTCGAAGTGATGCAAGTCCTTCCCCCTTGAGCAAAGCCTTCTACTATCGAATGATCGACCTAAAAATACATATGACCACAAGTTTCAGTCTTCAACAAAATTATAGGAGTATATTTTTGAAACTTTTTGGTATTCTTGGATGATTTTTGTTTAGGATGATAAAACAGCAGGGTTTTTAACTTACCAATATTCTCATGGTTAATTTTTCACCTTCTAGCACTGGAACTGTGCTTCCATAAATCTTCTTCAAGACGTCCGTTGCTTCAGAAGATCTACAACAAATACATGGACCTTGGCTAGTCAAATTAAGATGTTCATGCACTTCCAAAGTCGCTAGGCATATGACTGCTATGTCTACTATTTCATAGAAAAGTGGGCTAGACATATCATATAAACTTCTAAATAGAGAATTAATTATTTGGTTGGTTTTGCCTACCACACACGACATTTGTGCTTCGAATAGTAGAAGTTGGACTTGTGACTATATTATTTCCAATTTTCAAAAAAATACACGTCTCTCCATCATAATATTTTTTTCAAAAGAATCTTATGCATAACCTTAGACGAGAATGACATGGGTTCTTTATTTATAGCTGCAGACATAATTACAACCCAATCCAGTCATTTCAGATAGATTAATTTCTATATTGCATTTTATGTTTGAACAGCGTCACTACTTGTTTTCAGAAATTTGGCGAGCTAGCGTACCTGGATTGATCGGTGCAGAAGAAAGTGTCGAAATTTCCATCACTTCTTTTGGCAACATAAAAATACACAGGAGTCAGCTCAGAAATGGTCTTGTCTGAAAGAACCAGTAAACCAAATGGGCCTAGTGCACCCCTAGTAACGCTTCCACCACTTTCGGTGCAATTGTACACCCCGTCATGGGAGGCTTCCTTTGCTCTCTCCAAAACCTCCTTATCTATCTCAAACTCGGCAAAGATATCTAACTGTGGAATTGTCAAAATTAAGGGCGAATATCAACCAATATAGTTTTATAAATTTTGCTTTTTAAAGCCTTCAAAATCATAAAAATGACACATGCACGAACCTGAGTGGTAGTGCCCACATTAAGAGGAACGACTGACCCTGCTTCCACTATCACTTTGTCAAATTCATGGCTCTGTAATCTTAAGCTCTCGATCTCCTCAACTGGCCATTGGATTAAATTGGTACCAGTCCTCTTATCAAACAATATTGTCCTTGGAAAAGCCTGTTCCATGTACATTTACAATAGCATAACAACTTTCTTAACAACCATGAGCTTATGTTCATAAATGACTTCTGGATCTATATATGATCAAAAAAACACGAAAGATCATTGGTCATCGAAATTTCTCTCTCTGTGTTTCTTTCGTATGTTTTGAACCAGGTAATGTGCAAAAATGTTGAAATACGAGAATTTTAAAGCACGAATGCGACGTTGAGAGTGGTCAAAATAGATGCAAGCAAGCTAGCTAGTGTGAAAAGTGGTCATTACCTGAAGGGATGCCCAGCCCTTTTTGATGTCAGCCTCCTCGCCATCAGTCTCAGGAATCCAACCCCATAACACTCTCCTCTTCTTTAATGGATCATAGAATGATTTGGAGGCATAGAATTTCCCATAATCATACCTTAATCCAATACCCACATCGGTGGTCGGGTCATCCGAAACCCATCGGTCACTACTTTCATCATATGTTCCAATAGCATAATAATCATTCCTGTGATCATCAAAGCTAGCTTTAACTACATGCTTTACTCCTGCACCCTTAACTGAGGTGTCCAACCCGTTTTCTTCTATTTGTGAAACCGGGTAAAAGTCCACACACTCCCACATACCCGTACCTGACACTGAATGGAGCACGTCCTCCATCAACACATAGCTCTTGAAGTCAACGGTTTCGTACACCAATGACATGCCGGTGCCATTAATCTTAGACCCAATGGTGATCCGCCTCTTGCCCTCAGACGTGACCCAAGCAGTTGTTGGGTCACGAAAGTCTTTTGGGTCGATGCTAGGTGGTGGGGTTAGAATCGGGTTTCCGGGGTACTTGACCCAGTTAATGAGGAAGGGATCAGATAGGTCAGCAGGGTATGCCAAATTTTGGACCTGCGCAAACTCATTGGTCGATCCAGTGTAAAGCATGATAACTTGGCCATCTGGTAGCGTAGTGGCAGAGCCCGTCCAGACACCGTTGATGTCGTACCACTGATCCGCGGTCATGGCTATGGGAAGGTGGCGCCAATGGATGAGATCTCTTGACACAGAATGGCCCCAAACGATGTTACCCCACACTGCTGCTTCTGGGTTGTACTGGTAGAACAAGTGGTACCATCCCTTGTAGTACAGCGGACCTATTTTGTTTGGCAAGCGAATTTTGTACGTTTAAATTCAATGAGTAACATAGGAAAATATTTTGGATAATCACGTGACGTGAGTCTCATGTATGTTATATGTGACTTATGTCCATCTCTTTTAATAGAGGTATTACAAATAACTGTTGTATCGAAAATTTTCTAGTACCAACGGGCATAACATATCTTACATTACATTAGTACAGACCAAGTACTTTTTCGTTTTTAAGAAAGTTATCTGCCGTAATGCATTACAGGTTTAGTGGTGATCCCGCCGTGAACCAATATAGTTTTAGAATTCAGTAAAAAAAAACCTAAATTGATTGGATATCAAAATACTTTGGTCAGAATCGTCAGATGACATTTGTTAT
Source organism: Gaultheria prostrata (assembly GCA_036023075.1). Lineage (NCBI taxonomy): Eukaryota > Viridiplantae > Streptophyta > Magnoliopsida > Ericales > Ericaceae > Gaultheria > Gaultheria prostrata. The sequence goes on along the minus strand of JAXBDA010003137.1, from coordinate 31,001 downwards.
AAAATAGGAATGGTTAGTATCATTCAAAACTTAAACTGTTATGACAAATATATTTTGATCATGTTGTCACGATGCCGGATTATCTTAATATTTTTATGCAAATGAGGTTCTTAATTAGCAAATACTACAAACTAAACAATTCACATCACGACGTAAGATTTCTTTGGAGCTCACCAAAAAAAACACTACATCCCTGCAGTGCATTAGCTATGATTATGATCTGTTCGAATGGAATTCGATCCGGGTCTTGTTTTGCTGGATATGGAACTACGAAATTATATTTCATGTTTTACAGAAATTATAAGCGGTTGATTTACTTTAAGTTGAGTTATCTTTGTAAATATTAATGTTTTATTGAATTCAAAAATCCAAGCCCAATCCTTAGTTGAATCCAAATCCACCCATACGAAGGCTCCATATGTTAAAAAAGGGTATCTTTGATTGTTGAGAGAGAGAAAGAGAGAGATTGGTTACCATTGGGATCTTCAGCCGACGAAATCATTTAAAATCCCCCACGAAAGCAATGGGCGCAGACACAAATTCAACAGAAATAAAACAAAGGTCAGAACGAAGAAAATGAATCTACAATTTTACCAACAAAAGAAAAAAAACTCTGATCTATTGGTTGTTAATAGCAGCAGTTGTCACATTTAAATATGAACTCCTAACGAACATTTTTTCAGTCAAACCACAATTAATCATACAAATTCTACATATGTAATAATAGTACTACGAATTTATTTTTATTTTTTTATAGTACTTTTATAGTACTTATGTCGTATTGCACTCCTGACGCACACTGAAACTCTTGCTTAGTTTTTAATATGCTACCAAATTATATTTATGCACCACAAACCATTCATCCAGTTCTTGTTTGGCTGAAAGTGGAAGTCCGTTCTCTGCCAATCCAGCATACGCTTCGTCCACGGGTACGATGGAATTCCCAAATGTGGGCCCCACGACTTCACGGAAACCCCTTCTGCCACCCCTCGCGGCTGACATGGTGGCCGCGGCAGCTTTATTTTCTCCTGTGTTGTCGAAGTCCAGTTTGAAACCAATCCATAGTATGCCATCAAAGCTACCAGCGTCCAAAATCCATACAGCATTACCCGCATTCCCTTCACGGATCGCCACTGCTTTTCCTGGACCTCGCCCGTTTCTTCCCCATCCGGTAGCGAGGTGTAAGGATGCTGGAAAGCGGTGGGTTCGTGGTTCTCCGATTCTGAGGATGGACAGAATGAGTTTGAGACTACCATTGTGATTGTGGTTGTGAAATGGTTGAGACTCGAGAAGAAGCCTACCTATATATATACACGTATAAAAATGTGTGTGTATCTAGAGAGAGAGAAGAGTTTGAAAGAGATGTGGTTATAAACCGATTGCCTCGCTCTTGTGCGACAGATTTTGACTTGCCATAAATGGATATCTCCAACTACAGAACTATCACATATGGTCACGATATTCTTGGATAGGGATGAGCGGGAGAGAAAATTATTAATTCCTCCCGAGTACCAACGGGTGATAATCTGAAGACTTTCTTTACCGCTCATTAACGTGAATTTCATCAAAAATTGTGTGGCTTCCATATAATATGTGGTGAGAAAAGGCCTGGAACACTATGTCGCATTTCTTCAAAAGGATTGAATAAATCTCTCAAGCGGGAGAGAGAGAGAGAGAGAGAGGGGTTGGGATTTTCTTATGTTAACGGATTTCCTTGTAAATTGGTGGCTGAAGTTTTGGGGTGCAATTAATGGGTGAACATTGTTTCACTTGGTATGAAGTAAAAAAATTTGTAAATTTCAGACACGAAGACTTAATACGATTCCAACGTAACAAGAAATTAAGTAGTTTTGATTGACTACATTTTGACATTGATGCAAATATAACATGATCTGTTAGCGCACAAACCAATCACACGCACACAATATAGAATACGAAAACAGTAAAGAAAGAAGACAGCAACATTTTACGTGGTTCCCCAAAATCTGGGTACGTCCACGGGAGCGAGAGTGAGTCTATTATTCGACTGAAAGTCTGCTAGGGTTTTACAATAGGCAGTATTTATAATGTCTACTCCTATTTCAACCCTAATTACACCGTACCATACCGCGGAGGGCAAAGCCCCCCGCACCCCCCAAACCTTCGGGCTTACGACCCGGCCCAACAGTTGAATCCGCGATTGGCCAAATGTTTCGCTCCGTTCGGCCGCTTCGCTTCCCTCACTCCACTCCGCTTCGCATCTGGCCTTCATTAGAACTTCTCGGTACCTCTCCATATGAGCCACAAGTTCCAACATGATCTAATTACAATTTACAAAAAAAAAAAAAATAGATGAATATTAGTTTGATAGATGTAACTTGAGAAGAACACCAATAATAACCTTTGGTGCACATCGTATCGTGTCCAGCCGTGTTCGTGTCAAATCGGGTTTGTGTCAAAATGACCTGTTTAACTAATCGTGTCCAAAAATATGGACCCTAACCTGACTTGCTGTCGTGTCGTGTTTAAGTTGACACGATTAACTTGGACACGACATGATTAGCCAAAGTTGACCTGCACACAACACGTATTGACACGATGAACCTGTAAATGACCTGTTTAGGTAAATGTGTCAAGAATTTCAAGGAAAAATAAATCTACTGATAAGAAATTAAGAATAACACAAAAGAAAATAAAGAAATATAGTTCCAGCCTCCAAGGCGCAACCAAATAGTCAATAGCACAATTAAAATTTAAAACAACCATAGTAGCATCATGCCATTATCCAGGTAAGAAAGTCGTAACTCCTAAACCGTAGTCATAAACCTTCAATATAATATTAATACATCAATCCCAAAAACTTGTAGAATATAAATAATACTAATGCAAAAGGCAGAAAAGTCTTGTAACATGACCCAAGTTCTCCAATCAACATAAAGCATGTTCAAGAACTTCAAAAACTCCATAGAACTCCCACCAAGATCAAATTGGTTTCTTGCCACAATTATAAAAATTAAAAGGCCAAATATGTTATAGAGAAAATTGTTGGAATATCATTTAAAAAGTTCCAAAACTTATTATACAAAATATGTTTATTGCTCATTTGTTTATTGAGTTTATTGTGGGGGTTATATGGAATTATGTACCCTAATGATTATTAGTTTTATTGTCTCTTTTATTGGACCGTTACCTAATTTATGTGGGTACTTATGATAATAATTGCCTTGTAATTATTTGAAGAAGAGTTACATAATTCTACATCTATATAAAGACCTTATATGGTCTTCTTCGAGGCAGAGAGAAAATGAGGAAGAATGACATGAGTTCCACTTCCTTTTATTACTAGTATTTCATATACTTTCATAGTTCGGTTCTATGGGCAACTACGACCGGGACGGTTCATTACCTCCTGGAGGACGTGAACTCTTGATGAGGATGGCTGCGAGCATTGGGTTGGATCCTGGAGTCATTGGTGTCCGCTAAAACCTTCACGTGGGGAGGCAACAATGACTTTAGGACAGTGACTACACGCCTCACAATTTCGCAGGCCAGCTTTTCTATCTTCCTCTAATTACTTTATTTTTATTGTTTCTTATTCTTATGCTATTTTATTCTAATTCCTAGATAAAATTCCTAACAAAAATCACATAAAATCAAGTATTGACTAGTAGATTATATACTCACCAGTCACCATCACTCAAAACGAACAGGTTAATTCGTGTCATTCTCAAGTTATGCGGGTTCAATCCGAACCCGACCTGTTTATTAATTGTGTTCTCGGGTCGTGTCATATACGTGTTTCGTGTCAGAAATACTCAACACTAATCCGCTAACTTTGTATCGTATTGTCGTGTCTTGTCATGTCGTATCATAAATTCCCACCCCTAATAATAACCATATAATTATGGAAAAGTTTGCAAATTGTAGCCTTTCCCTCTAACTATATATTGACTTCAATGCTTTAACTTGAGTTGCATACAATGAACCTAAATAGATGCAAAGTTGGATGCGTCCACATTCCTTGAACGTTTTGATTGTTCACGGCCTAAACGACAAAACTAGTGGTGACCGCCCAAATGCAACTAGTGGTGGTGGATTGATCCGCGGGTCCTACGGTTGATTCTAAACGGGCCCGGCCCATGGTCAAGGCTCATTGTTCTGTAGAACCATGGGCCCCAGTGATTTTTGACCTAGTTGCTTCAATTAGGCTTCCGAATTGTCAAATTTGTCATTTTAGGAAATATTTGATTTTCTTATATCTTTGAGTAGGAAATTCCATTTTAGTTGCCGTCTATTTCGACAACCTTATATTTCTTTTTAGTTTTTTTATTTTCTAGTCAAATTAGAATTTTACTTTTTTGGGTAATTTTCGTATTTCCTTTAGTTGAGACTTACTCCTTCCGTTCGTATTTGTTAGTCCTTTAGTTAAAAAAGTATGTTTCTACTATTTCACTGGAATATTGGTCTGGGGGAGGGAGCTTTTTGGGTATGGTTTTGTTGCTGCTGTCAGGAATCAATTAGGATGCTACTTGTTTGTGCCCAAATTTGGCACGAAATCCTAACAAGGCCGATAGGGACAATTTCGTTTGTCATCAAGTTAATTAGGCCCAAAGGCCTAATAGGCCAACACCAACTTCATTTTATTCCACGTCAAAAGCCCAGTTGGTAATTGGATTTATTAAAGATACTTGATGAAACCAAATTAAATTAAAAATGTTATTTATAAAGAAAATAATAAATGGCAATTAAAGAGCATGGTAAGCTCCACGTCCCTAAAAATACGGGAGTGGGTTTCACTGATGAGTGAATTAGTTCGGCCATGAAGAGAATTTTTAGCAACAGAGAGGTGGAAAAGAGGTTGATGCCAGGTGTCGACATTTCACAAACATCCTCAAGCCTCCACCATCCCACTACCCTTAAAACTAGGAAGAAGGGAGATGGGTACAAAGGCTCTTGCAACGCCAGAATCAAAAGAATAACCGCTAGTAACTGCCATTTCTGGAGGGAAATTGGTAAAGCATAGACACTTGGCGATCATCTATAGCAACCAGGAATTAAAAAGGACACGTGGCAACATCCTAATGCAGAGGAAGTTAACACCCGAGGCCTATAAATACAGGAACTCAAGACGAAAAAAGGGTTCCACAACCAATTAACCTCACGGTTTCAGTCAAGTCACACGACTTATCTATCAAGACCTTCAACCCGTTGCAAGCCTCTCAATCTCGTTGACGCTACCAGCCTTGTTGAGTTTATCTTTTACATCGTTCTTCAAGTCTAGCACGAGTCTAGGTTCTTGTTTTACGATCTCTTGTACCCTACTTTTGTTAATCATCATTAATGAAAGTTGGATTTTGTTTATTTCGTTGTTTCTCATTTTCCACACGGTTGGGAAATTTTTAAAGTCCTTTATGATAAGGCAACTACGAATCACTTTACAACTGTACCCTTTGGGGTTGTACGCAATCCGCTACGTTTAGAAGTCAGGAAAGGCACGAAGGCATTTACATCATTTGGATAGTATCGCACGGTCCTGGCACGCCCGCAACACAAACCGCATCAGGCGCTCGCGGTTTCCTTAGGAGTTTTTCCCAAAAACGGAGAAACACTACTGCTATGCTGAATTGCTTCAAGAAGAGTGCTTCTCCTGCAACTATTCACATTACGTGGTGGATGTCAAACTAGATGATTAGGAGTTCAAATTTAGAAGCGGGAGCTGCTTCAAATTCTCACCAGAAATGGCATTCTTTTTCATTTTGGATTGAGGTTGCTAATGGTGACATCTTTAAAGGAATGGAAAGCATTCTCCTTCTAAGCTACTGCTGCTACTGATAGAGGATGGATGATTGTCATTGGAGCTGTTTTTTTTCCCCCCTGATTTTTCTCATTTTGGTTGTCCTCTGTATTGGTGGACTCCTTGTTCACTTTGTTATTTCCCTTTGAATCCATTGGGGCACATGATTGTCGCGGGAAGGTTGTCAACCTTGTTGGGAGTCTCTCCGCGGTGTGACATCCAAACACAACGTATAAGTAATACTGTAAGCCTTGGGGCTAATTGGTACAACAAGAACTCTCTACTAGCCCCTTTAATTATTGGAGCTGAAAGAACATAGGAATCCAGTTTGTATGAAATTAGTTCCCATGAATCCGCTCCTCTCCATAGTTCATCTCTTTGTACTGCTTCAAATTCTCATTTCGTGGATACATCACAAATTAACAACTATAATAGGAACCTGCTCATCTAGCTGAATCCTCAAAGAAGCGGATTTAAGAAAATTGTTCAGTTTGATTTGATAGAAAAGTTCAGTTTGATCAGGGGGCCAGCTTTGGGTTTTGGCTCTTTGATCTGATTGATTTTGCCAACGGATTTTTGGAGCTCTCCACCAGCGACGATGGCGGCGTCTACAGCAAATCCGGTGTTGGTCTTTCAGCCTGTGGCGGGAATGACCTTCAGAAGGTGCAGATCTGGTCACACCAGCCTCCTTAACGAGTGTGTCTGATGAGAGTCCGTCCTCGACGCTGTTTTTTGCGGCTTTTTTGTTTTGTTTTGTTGTTTATTTCTGTTTTTTGTATTCCGGACCTTTTGAGTCCGTTATAATCGTTTTATTTAGTAATGAAATGATCATTCTCGGTTCAAAATAGATATGTACACAAATTATTTCGTAGAGCTAATTGGATAGATTAATAGTAAAATATAGTTGCCCTCTATTAGAAAAAATAAAATAAATTTTGTTAACGTATAGCTCTAATCAACCAAATTGTTCATAGATATGTTATTTCATTTTTTTGTTTCTAAAATGAATGAAAAAGCTGTTGGGAATTTCGGTCCCACTCAAATAAAAGCAACCCCGTAAAATATTAAGCACACACAACAACAAAAATGAGAACACAAAGAATTAACATGGTTCGGCCCCGCTGCCTACTCCACAACCAAATGAGAGTTCCAATATATTGAGGGATTACAACAAGAAGAAAAAAAAATCCCCAAACCCTAGACCAACTCAATTGGACTGACTCTTTTTTTCTTTCTTTCGTACTCTCCGCAATTCTCTCTTTCCCTTAATTCTTATCTGACCTCTAATAGCCCTTGGTATTTATACAGATTACATAGACAAAGGATAAAGGAATGGAAATCGGTTGGCCATCTTCCTGATAACCATTCATTTATTTCAAGTACATCTTTATTTAACAAAAGTCAAGCTTTTGATCCCAGCAAAAGGCAAGTCTCCACATAGTCCAAAACTTCCTTTTCTTCATGTCATTCTCATCCAAAGAGAAATCTGTGATTTCCTAAATGACGCCAACCACAACTTGGCAAATCCAAAGCCCACCAAAAGATATTATCCCATGTGGGTGAAACCAACAATCATCCCTTGCCCATGTGGGATAATTATTCACGCACCCCTGAACAAGATGCTATGCACCCCGTTATGGAGTGCCCCATAAACCTTACTTTACAAGTTGATGTGGCTTCACCTCTCCTTCCTTTTGTGCACATTTGGAGATATTGCCACCCCTAGCCAAATTGAGAGCAAAAGAGACTCTTTTCTCCACTTGCCCGTTGACCTCTTCAACCAATTTTGTCCCTCTGCCTGGAGCTTCCTTGTGAACATTAGCATGTTGCACCTGTTTCTTACCAGAATTTTGCACGTCTTTTGCACCGCTCACATGCTCTGCCACGAGCCCATTTTGCATGCCTCGTTGCAACTTTTGACCACCATGATCACCTTGTTCACCCTTACGCATCACTTGCGTGTCCATGCCTTCCATACTACTTGCCTGTTGTTTGACTTTTGCTCCTTTGATCAAAACATCTCCTGCAAGCCTGTATAGAGTACCAACCAGTCGTCCATGCAGCAGCATCTTGTCTCCTTTGACAACCTCAAGAACTCCACCATTCGATGAGAACCTGCAACCTCTCGAATCCACCATTCCCAGAGAGATTAAATTTTTCCTCATACCAGGCACATGTCTAACACCAGTCAGTGTCAACACCTGTCCATCGACCATAGAGAAACGTACTGTCCCAATGCCAACAACCTTATTTATTGTGTTGTTAGCCCTTTTAACAGTACTTCCATTATATGCCTTGTATGTAGCAAAATAGTTTTTATTTGCACATATGTGATATGAACAACCAGAGTCCATTATCCAATCTAATTTCTCATCACCTGAAAAAACTGTGAGCACGAAATCTTCAATATCATTGGAGCTTTCTCCAACTGCTGCATCTGCCGGTTTTGCCTTGTCCGCCTTGAGCTTTGGACAATCCTTGATTAAATGACCATCTTGATCACAATAATAACAACTCCTTTTGTAACCCTGCGTGCGACCCCATGAGCTTGAACCACCTCGCTTATTAGTTGTCCGGCCTCTGACATAACCCGCATTTGATGCAATCATGGCCTCATCTCTGTAACGATCCGGATTTTTCAGGAATATAACTCCAAATACACTGTATTTCTATACACTTTTAGGCCCTATTTTCCTCAATACAAAATTACATCATCCAAATAATACATAAGCCTCCAAATAAATACTCCTCTAAAAATTCTCTCGACTAAATAAATAATCATCAAATCCTTCGAATCAGCCTCACTAATCTGGCTCCACACCTGAAAGATAAAAATCACCGGGAAGTATACGATACAACAGAATAACAATGTTTGCACTTAAGTGGAATCAATAAACACCGATTATTTAGCCGATTTAACCAATCGCAATGGACCTCATACCCGGCCCTCCTTAGTACATGATCAGTGCCTCGCCCTCACCCGCTTCACCTAGCCTACCTGGCTTTCCTGGATCAGCCAAGATATTGGCGGGTAACTCGATCATCGTATCAAACAGTTCCATAGCACTTTAGCCAAAAATATCGTTTTCAATAACAAATATTCCACTTTCAACAAAATTTCACATAATCGAACAAATGATACAAGATATTCAAAAGGAGTACAAAATGATAGGAAGGAAAGGATTCCGAAAATGGAAAGCATATCGTATACTCCCCGGGTTACCTCAAATTGCGATCAAAACCGTCAAACACGTAGCTTCCACCTCAACAAACAATACCCCAAGATTATATGACAATCGGACTACATCTTGCGGCTAATCTACTTGTGTACCTCCACAAAATCAACCAATACTACATAGGAATGTTACTGCCTTGTAAAAAGGAAGTTGAAATGGTCAACTCTCCATCCTAAATTCTGCATGCTAGAGAAATGGAGTGCCGTTCTTATATACTCACTCCGTTCCAAAATGTTTGCCCCCTACGAAACTACGTGCAATTTTTAAACTAAAAATAATGTATTTACCAAAATAATTTTCAAATTTTTTTTGCACCATATTAAAGTTCTCAATGAGATCTATCAAACAAGATCCATATTGCATAGAAAATTATTTTTGTAACTATATTATTTTTTAGTTTGAAAATTGCACGTAATTTCATAAGGGCAAATATTTTGGAACGGAGGGAGTAGAATAATAAAGCTCACCACCTAATACCACTCCACATTTAAGTGCTCCCAACAACCACATTAAAGTCATGTGCCATAACTCATAATTTTCGGTTCTTACTTTCTGACCAAAATTACTCTCCTTAGAACCAATAACTCTACCGACAATTTCAAAATAGAAATAATAACCATTAGTACAAAAAAAAATTCAATTTAACTCTAATGGTACATTTTCTCAAATAAAATACTTAGTATTTAAAATATTACAAATTTTTAAATTTAAAAATTTGGAATATTACAATCTCCATAGATCTTTTCGCTTTCCTTTTTCCGCATCCAGAGCCGGCCCTAACGTTTGGGTTGCCCAAGCCTACCACTAGCTTGGTTGCCCATTTAATATTAAATTAACAAAAATTCAAAAGTTATTTTCGGGGACCAAAGCAAACTCCCAATATTGCGCCCCTACATCGTCAGTAGTTCTTTTTTATAAATTTACGAAATTACAAAAAAAATATAATTGTAAGAATTTTTTTTCAAGAAAATAAGAAAGTATCATCATATTTTAACTATGATTTATTTTAAAAACTAATAAATTTTGTTAGCTCTCTCGATTTGTTTTCAAATTTTCCACCATTGGGATAATTTTTAAAAATTAAATGTAAGAATATAGCACTTAAACATTATTGTTGTGTGATCACATATATTTATAAGAGTGATTGTATATTTGAGTGTATATTTTGAGTGTAATCTAGACTTGTTGGGAAAAAAGAGGAAAAGGGAAGAAGTCTTACTAATATTAAAATAAAAACTAAAAAAAGAAAGAAAGAAAGAAGATAAAGTACCAGAAAACTTACACTAAGAGAGAAACAAAAAGTACAAGAAAAAAGAATGCCCTTGAGATTCGAACTCAGCCGACCAAGGAGTCTGGCATTGCCCATGACCATCAGACCAAACCTATAGCTTGTGTTTTAACTGGAAACATTTTATATTTATACATAACTTACGATTTTTTTTTCTTTGGTTGCCCCAGCTGGGGTGGGTTGCCCAAGCCCGGAGGCTTGCTGGGTTACCCCAGGGCCGGCCCTGTCCGCATCGAATCATGGGAAATAAGCGTGGCCACCACCTCATCAAAGCTGATGGTATCTTTTCCATATATCACAGTAGTTCTGAGATGTTCATATGATGACAGTAGCGAGACCAAGAAAAGGATAGCCTTTTCCTCTTCCTTGATCTTCCCACCAATAGCTTCCAATTCCGTCACCACCCTATTGAACTCGTCTAGATGGTCCATGATATTCGCTCCATCCGTCATTTGAAGTGCGTACAATTGCTTTTTCAAAGACAACCAATTTGCCAATGATTTAGACTTGAACCTGCTCTCCAATTTTTCCCAAATCACTGCCAGATCCATATCGGTGATAACTTCACGTAGCGTGGAGTTCCCGAGATATAACTGGATTGTGCTATTCGCCAGTTCTCTCATCTCGTCCCATTTGCTATCTGTCACCCCTTCCGGCTTTTCAGATTTCTTTTTGAGAGCTTTCACCGCGCCCTCCCTTGTCATTATATTTTTCACCCTTTGTTGCCAAAGAGTAAAATCATTGTGGCCGTTGAAAAGTTCAATGGTAAATCCTGCCTGCACTTTTTCCTGCCATCTCGCCCTTTCTTGTTTGTGTTAATTGGTGCTCCACCTGAGCTCTGATACCAATTTGTTGGGAATTTTGGTCCCACTCAAATAAAAGCAACCCCATAAAATATTAAACACACACAACGGAAAAATGAGAACACAAAGAATTAACGTGGTTCGGCCCCGTTGCCTACTGCACAACCAAATGAGAGTTCCACTATATTGAGGGATTACAACAAGAAGAAAAAAAATACCCAAACCCCAGACCAACTCAAATGGACTGCTCTTTTTCTTTCTTTCTTTCTTTCCTACTCTCCCCAATTCTCTATTTCCCTTATTTCTTATCTGACCTCTAATACCCCTTGATATTTATACAGATTACATAGACAAAGGATAAAGGAATGGAAATCAGTTGGCCATCTTCCTGATAACCATTCATTTATTTCAAGTACATCTTTATTTAACAAAAGTCAAGCTTTTGATCCCAGCAAAAGGCAAGTCTCCACATAGTCCAAAACTTCCTTTTCTTCATGTCATTCTCATCCAAAGAGAAATCTACGATTTCCTAAATCACGCCAACCACAACTTAGGCAAATCCAAAGCCCACCAAAAGATATTATCCCATGTGGGTGAAACCAACAAAAGCACCCCCATTTGCTAAAAGAACCAAAGTGATTTTAGCAACTTATTTTTAGTAAAAGGAGTATGTGAGAGTTTTAATAAATTTTTGTTGGTGATCAAAAAAAATGCAAGTTAGAAAAATTTGACCTTTAGCAACTTAGCTTTTAAGTTAATGAAAAATCAATTGGCTTTTAGCTAGCTTTTAGCACTTTCAAGGGCAGAGGCACAGTGGGTCAAGTGGAGTCACTTGACCCCACTGCCCTCTAAATTATTCCATTGTTTCTTCTAATTTTGTAGACACCCCGATTTTGGACCCGGGATACGCGCAAGCATTCCCAATGATGAAACAGATCAATGTTGACTACCTCGAGGACCGAAACGAGGCTCGGACTTGATAAAACCTCAAACCTAACCCTAAACCCCTCAAAATCTCTTAACCAAACCCAAAACACCCAAACCAACCCAAAGCACAAGCCAGCAGCAAGCACCCCCCCTGTGCACTCAGCATGACCTTGAGCGCTCAACCCTGTTCCAATCAGTTACAAACAGTGGGTGTAATAATGATATTATGCTGCAAGGGGAGCCATTGCTCCCCCAATTTCCGGCCTAAACCTTGTGCAACAAGCACACTCAACCTCCCTAATCACTCTTAAGGTCTCTAAACTAACCTAAATTCAAATTACACTCTTCCCCCCATTTTCCCTCTATAAATACTCACCCTCACTCTCCTCTCAAACACTACTGCCATTTTCACTCACCCCCTCTCATAACCAGCAGTTGAACTACTCCCTCAATTCTCTAAAAATCCAGTAGTAACCAACCTCTAACCCACATTCACGTCCTTACCCTCCTTCACTACCAAAATCCATTAAACTATTCCAAAAATCCATTCCTAAACCTTAAACACTACTCTTCTATCCAAATATAAGCAAAAACCAGTTTTAAACCACTACAAAATAACCAAAAGTCATCTGTTTTAGGTCCACAAACCAAACCTCAAGTCCAAACCAAGCAAAACCCATGAATTCTAGCTTTGATCAAGTCTAAAAAGGTAGGAAAGGAAGTAAAAGTAACATTTGGTCTAACTTGAGGGTGACAAGTAGGTGTAAGTGAGTTCCTTATACTCATTTTACACTTACAATGTCCAAAAATTGTTAATAAGGCATGCAAAAGTTTCAGAATTGATCGGGCCCTGAGCGCTCAAGGTCATTCATGTAACAGTTTTATGCTATGGTTTCTGATCAACTTTATGTACTTTGATTACCCCTTAAAAGATTTATATCACCATTTTAAGCTGTTTCAAAGTTGTTGGTGTTCTTATTCATTCCTTTTGATCATCCAAAATAAGGATAAAAAGTTTTTTATAAAACAATAATTGTTTGAAAAATAGAAGAAATCATTTTCTTAAACAAATAATGAGGATAAATACTTTTCACACTTGCATGGGATGATCAGAAGCAAATGAACTCATGAGAATGCAAAGAGGAGTGAAATAAAGTCGACAGAAACCTCAAGCCAAGAGATGGCTTGAGCGCTCAGCATCACCTTGAGCGCTCAAGCTGTCTCCTGGACAGTTTGATTACTTTGTTCAGTTCTGATCTTTGATCATTTATTCAAGTTATCTAAGTGTGTGTGTGTGTGTCATTGTGTGTGCTTTATAGTGTTCTGTCAATCAATTCTCTCTTCATTCAATATTTCTTTCTTTTTTCTTTCTTTTTCAAGAGTATCTCAAAATAATTTCTTGCATTTAATTTATGGAAAATCGTCAAGCAATTGAATGTTGTCATTCTGTCATAAATTAACATTGAAACTAGATTCCAGAAGCCATTTGATGTTGTAGCTAAGAGTTTGCAAAACAGAGAAGAAAAACAAGACTGTTGACCTGAGGGAAGCTGAGCGCTCAACTCCAATTTTATTGACAGAATGATAACCAATTGCAGCATAAATCATTTGATCATCTAACCATACCAACATCATTTTCTGGTCATGTTTAGCTCTGTTAATTATTAATATGTTCATTTCATCATAATCATGCATAATTATCATTAGTATTCATTGTAAATACACAAGAATATACGTCCACCGTAATTTTCTATATTGTGTTTTATCTCGCGTACGTGTTCCCCGTCCCTGTATCCCATTTTACGTGTATAAAATCAAATTTAAACATTTTCTACATCCCACAAAATTATTGAGTAGAGACCGGTTTACGGACCGGGCGAGGGGATGCATTAAAACCCTTCCCCTCTCGTAACCAAACCCCCAAACTCAGAAAAATATTGGTTTTCGCATGACCGGTAAAATCTTTTTCAAATCCATTGGGCATAACGAGTCATTTTATTAGTTTCTCGGGTTCATTCCTCAGACCCGGGTGGCGACTCCAAAAGCCGTTTTCAAAATCGAGAGTCATCGCATGGGCGTCCGCCCGACGGGTGTCCACAAATTTTAACTCACATTTTTTTTGTATTTGTCCCAATAATTGTATCTAAATTGCCCCAAGCACAAACAGTTACACTAAAATTACATATTTATCCTTTTTTAACACTGTGATTTCACTAATCACCCCCAATCGGCAGTAGATTATACACCACTAAAGCTAACAAGGTTAGTATATTGTTTTCTAATATAAAAAATATTCACAAATTACTGTACATTCTTTTTGGAGTACTCAATGTGTATAAGTCAGCTTACATGCATTTCAACTAATTTGTGTGCACTAAATACTGCCTTTTACTAATGGGGAGTATTTATATACACTTTTCTGACAGATAACAGAGGCACTTCTTACATAAACCACTGATTCAAAGGGCGACTTCTAACTATTAGAAGTACTGGTATATATTTAATTGTTTGATTTAGCAAATATATAATGCCAAAACCATTTTTGTTTGTGCCAAAACTGTTTTTGTTTGTGCCAAAAATGTAGTGCTTAAAAACCTAGTACATTGTGCAAGGTACAAGCCTCTTATGCACTACAGTTTTGGCACAAATAAAAATGGTTTTGGCATTATCATTTCCCATTTAGATATTGACTCCACTACTAATAGATCCTAGATCCGCCCCTAAGCACTTTTATGAAAAGTTGCTTTTAGCAGTTGGTGTTAAAAACGGAAAACTCAGTTTCAATGTTGTATGCAAAATCTGAGATGGCCTCATAAAAAAAATATTTAGAAGGACAAGTTAAATAAAAACTGAATGAGTCAAAGTAGCACTACAAGAAAACCAAGATCTAGTAATGGTTTTTTTAGTAACATTTAGAAAAACCGTTGGTAGAAATTGGTTATAGTAATGGTTCTAAAACTGTTACTAGAAATAGGACTTTAGTAACGGTTTTTATTGAACCGTTACTAGACTAATGTATTCTAGTAACGGTTCAAAATCAACCGTTGCTAAATACCCTCTTCTAGTAATGGCTCAAAACCAACTGCTACTAAATATCCTCCGACCGTTACTAAATACTCTCCTCTAGTAATGGTTCAAAACCAACCGTTACTAAATACCCTCCTCAGTAGGCCCACATATAATGTATGCTAATATACTACATTCTAAAGACCAATCTACCGATATCATCAATTGTATCATATAATTATAAGCAACTATAACACAAAAAAAATTAGATGAATGATATAATCAACAAACACAAGGAAATCAATGATCTTGATCGTCATGATTGTGTTTGCGATCTTGTGGTTACTGTACATCAGCTATTGCACAATACTTAGTTTACTATCAATTGCGTCCCGATGAAAGGGCTTTCTGAATCCGATCGGGCAAAAAAATTTAAACGAAAGATTCAATCGGCAAGCACCACGAAATCAACGATCTCGATCATCATGATTACATCAGGGTCGTATGGCTACTATACATTAAACTACTACACAAGACTTAATTTCTATCAATCATGTCGCGATGAAGGGGCACTGTAAACCTGATTGAGCCAAAAATTTACATGAGCGATTTAATGAACAAGCACAATAAAATAAACGATCTCGATTGTCGTGATTTGAACTTCTTCCCATAATTAATTCGTGATTTGGAACTCACATACGTTGGCTTCATTAAAGACATAAAAACTCAATAAACTAGTGATTACCCCTGTCGATGGCACAACGCAGCACATTCCGATAACCCATTAGATGGCACGCCCGAACGTGGTTTAATTGATCAAAACATTACACTATTGTCAAGAGATTGAATCAACAATTATCCAAACCACATTAAATCCAAACTAATACCATATTGCATTGAAAGTATCCAAATTTAGTCATAAAACAATACACTTCAAGATTGAGTTAAACACATACAAAATGTAACAAAACAAAATAAGGGTACTCCACGTTGGTTGTGTTTTACAAAATAAGGGTTCTCTCTGTCACCCTTCATCTATCTTCAAATTTTCTTTCATCACACTCCCAAAAGTCTTTGTATCAATATAGATGTACTTCGTCCAAAGTCCTGAGTTAGAAACATCCACAACCACCTACCAGCATTGAAAGTGAAATTGAATAAGTATAAATCCTCTCTTATAGACAAAATGAGATAGTCAAAAGTATTATTTTATTATGATAACCCCATCGTAGAAGTCTAGTTGTGTTTGCCATATTTCTCTCCATGATCTTTTCATTCCAATCATATGATAGATTAGGAAGATCGGAAATGAAAAACTAAACATGCATAATGTCGAGTTTTAACTAAAATGCAGTATAAGCCTAGGAACATGAACAAAACAAACAAATTCGAATATGTTGATAGAAAAATCTTACCACTTGCACGGCAACATTTTCTTTTCCTTTCTTCACAATGCTTGTAGTTACTGTACATTTTTATTGGAGTACTCAACGTGTATGAGCCAGCTTACATGCACCTCAACTAATTTTTGTGCACTAAATACCGGCTTTTACTAATGGGGAGTATTTATATACACTTTTCTGACAAATAACAGTAGCACTTCTTACATAAACCACTGATTCAAAGGGCGGCTTCTAACTATTAGAAGTAGGGGTGCACATACACCAGACCGGGCTGGGTTCGAGCCGGGCTCATAGTAGATAATAACGAGATTTGTGCATTCCCAAGCCTGGACCATTTATAATCGGGGGTCATTTAATATGCCCAAGCCCAACCCAAATAAAATTTTAATTTTCCAAGCCCGTCCAACAAGCCCTTTTATTTTTCTAAAGCATGGTATCACAATGATAATTAATCAACTATAACGATCACGTACAATTACAATTCACAACCGTAATAATATACTCTAAATTCTAAGTTCTTACAAAAATATTAAAAACAGACCTACAAATTAAAGTGCAATTAAAGTACTCAAAAAAATGAAACTCTCCAACATCCATCAATCTCGATTTATAGTATTAAAATAAAATATTATGTAAATTGGGCAGGGCTGGGCCTCGGAGGAATTTCCCATACCCATCCCATTTAGTAAACGGGCTTAAATTCAACCCAGTTTGGCAAAAAAACCAGAAACTGGTTTTTTGGTTTATTCGTTTTGTCTTTATTCAAAAAAAAATTGCATTTATCTGTTTTGCGTCAATTTTTTATGGTTTATTAGTTCCTCTCGAGGAAACGAATCTAACAAGTATGAAATTATAGTGAAAATTAATTATTTTTTGAATAAAGCCAAAATTAATCCAATAAACCACGTATTTTTGGCTTTATTAAAAAAAATTTAGTTTTGACTATAATTTTATACTCTTTGGATTCGTCTCGTCGAGAGGAACCAATAAACCACAAAAATTTGATGCAAAACTAAAATTTGCGAAAAAAATTTGAATAAAGACAACGAATAAACCAAAAAATCGGTTTAAGTTTTTTTGCCAAAGGAGTTATTTATCCCAAGCCCTAAAAATATTGGGCTGCGTTGAGCGGGTTGGGCGGGCTACCGGACCGGTGTGCACCCCTAATTAGAAGTACTAGTATATATTTAATTGTGTGATCTAGCGAATATTCTATTTATGAATTTAGATATTGACCCCACTACTAATAAATCCTAAATCCGTCCCTCAGCACTTTTATGCAAAATTACTTTTAGCAGTTGGTGTTAAAAACGGAAAATTCGGTTTCAATGTTGTTTGCAAAATCTGAGATGGCCTCATTAAAAATAAAAATAAAAGTTTAGAAGGACAAGTACGTTGGCTTGGACGTGTAAAAACTGAAGGAGTCAAAGTAGTATCGTGATTTGAACTTCTTCCCATAATTAATTCGTGATTTGGACGCAGAACAACTCACGTACGTTGGCTTGATCAGAGACATAAAAACTCAATAGTCAAAGTATTAGTAAATAATCGATACTAAATTAAGGAGCAGTTAAGGACAAAACGAAAAGCAGAGGAAGCCAAGTGATACCTAACACAGAACGTAATTGACTGCGGTTGGAAATGGGTTGTCTAAAGATTTGGACTGTGGCGGCGGCGGTGGTGGTGGCGCGATGGTGGCAACAAAGGGGACGGAAGGACAATCAATTCCGTCGTGTGCGCAAAAGCTGGTGCCTTGTGCAAATTACATAAACTCAACCAACCCACCCGCCTCGTGCTGTAACCCACTGAGAGATGCCGCGACTAACGAGTTGAGTTGCCTCTGCAATCTTTATAATACCCCTGGCTTCTTGAATTCCCTTAACCTCAACATCACTCAGGCCCTTCTCCTTGCCGGCCGCTGCAATATCTCCGCTGATCTCAACTCCTGCCTCAAAGGTGGAGTAATTCTTCTTCATTGTTGGTTTTATTATTCTATGCTACTGTATCTCAATAGCTGGGTAAGTAGTACTAGTATTTGTTTTGGGCTTTGATTATTGCGGTTGTCTATCCAATAGGGATGATAAATGAGCCGAGCTGTTAGTTGTTCAAGCTTGGTTTGACAACTTAACGAGCTTCAAAACATGTTCAAGCGTAGCGTTTTGATGAGACAAGTCTATCTTGAACGAGCTTTAATCGGCCTGATCTCGAGTTGCTTGAAGTTTTTATATGTCATAAGCTGAGTAGTAGCTTGTTCGAGATTGGTTTGAAAACTTAACAAGCTTAAAAAAAAGTTCAAGCTGAATTTGATTATGTAGCAAACCGATCTTGAACAAGTTTTTTACGAACAAACATGAGCTCGAAACAAACAATTTTACACTTTGAGCCACTCGGTGAGTCAACTTGTTACTTTCCAATTTGATCTCAAATTTAACTGGATCAATCTGCCACTCGTCGCATAATGTGTACACTTTGAGCCAAATCACATATTTGTAGTCTAGTATGATTGCAGTATTTGTTATTCTAAGACCGTGTTTTGATATTTCATTTGGTTGGTTCGTGGAAAAAACAGAATAAGAACAAGAAGGGTAAATAAATTTTTTTGATATATTTCGTTACCATTTCCCGATTCGTATCTCTTCCATCCACATATCCTAGATTAAAGACACATTTCTGCTGAATACTAGGAATACTCTGTTTGAGATCTCCAAACAAACAATTTTACTTGTTTTCTTCTTGTGCATTACTTACTTTCCTTCTGTCTTAGGACATGCGAGTACTAATTCTTCTTTAATTTCATATTCTTCTACAGCTTCGGCTCCAACTTCCGTTTTTGGCCCTCCAGGTAAGAAATTGAACCCCATGGTTACGCTTACGCCACTAGTTGGTACTCTTTGCATCACTTATCATATTGAAAACGGAATTTGGCCTTACCTTATGGTCTTGACATAGAAGTAGCAAACATAATGCTTCAAAGGCAACAACCCAACGATGTTGTGATGATTGACTTGAATCTTTATGAGTAATTTGAAGGGAATTGACATGAACTTAGAGACGTAAGTCATTTAGTTTGATGGTAGCTGTTCTTTGCTTCTGGTTCCCACGTATTAGTGTTAAACTCGTAATATGCAAGCTGTTCTTTGCTTCTAGAGCCGGCAAATTTGTGTTTAACACTTATCGACTAACCTTTTCAAAACTGCACAGTTTCGCGAAAATAGAATTCCAGTTTTGCTCTGCTTGGCCTGTGGGGGAGTACCCTTGATAATACAATTAGGAAAAGTTCCTGTAGGCCAAGGTCTAAAATACAATAGTGGACTACAACTCATTTCATTGACCATACTTTATGAGAAACACGATGAAGAATATAAATTCATGTCAAATATTCTTGTTATTCTTGCAAATTTAGTTTTCCAATATGACAATGTTGATCACTCGATCACTTCTCAAGCAACTAACGGGGATAAATTTTGCAGTGACGCCCGGAAAAGATAGCAATGGAGTGGGCAGGATCACATGGACTGGAACGTCTAGCATACTCTTGTTTTTTACTTCTATGATACTCTACTAGAGAGGTTTTCGAATCTTTTTGGTATGGTTATTCATTTCTACGAAAGCGGGATTGCACACCTTGGAGGTTTCCTTGTTTTGCTTATCGGGTATTATTTTGATTTTGGTTGTGTTACTCTGGATCTGTTCACTTGTTTGTGAAACTTTATTATCTAGTCTGTTTTATGAACCTCTATCATTGACTTTTGCTATCCAGATGTTACATTATATTTGAGTGAATTTACTTTCCCCATTGCATTTGAAATGTGTTCACTAACTTGGTTTTGGACCTCTGACATATATTGAATATTGTTTCACTGTAATTATTTGATTAGTTTTATTGCCTTAGGAATTGGAATTTTTAATTGCCTATGCCTTAGTGTTTGGAATTTTTAATTGCTCAGGAAAATGGAATGAAGTATATTTCCTATGGAGGTCAAGAAAATCCCTATTTTCTTTTCCTGCTTCAGCTCCATCAAGCTTAAGAAAATTTTGCAGAGAATTAGTAGTTGCTGCTACTATTTATTTAACTTACCAGGCTCTCCTACCCTTTTCCATATCCAACACGGGTTTATTTCAGATGCCTAGTTTTACAAATTGCAGCTGCGATTACAGCCTTTTTGTATGTGTCACTTCTCTCCGATTAATGCACTAAATGGATTTTCTTGTTTTCGATTGCTTTGCTCGTGCACTCGTTTGACTTGAAATTGGTTGAAGGAGTGAAATTGGATGTATCAGAGGAGTTTGGGATTTTGTGACTTAGATTTACCGATTGCACAAAAGAAATCTTGTCTAAGATTTTGTCCGCGCATCATTGTTTTCTTTTATTTGAAAAACTTTTTCTTTCGTTTGGCATGTGGTCCTGTACATGTGTCTGTTATATCCTCCGGGCTCCGAGTATACCCTTCAAATTAGAATCACCTATTGTCCTCCTCCCTCTCCAGCTTTTTAGTAGTATTTCTTTATTTTCTTCTGAAAGTTTCAAAAGCACCCGACTAATGCATTTGTGGACCACTTTAAGTCTTTTGCTCTGCTCATTTATTTGTGGCAAGCAATTGTCTAAACCACCCACCCACAGTGATGCCTTCACAAAAACACAAATGATTGGAGGATGACCATTCAATCTCCACTTACAAAATTGTTAGAAAAATCCCATTTCCCACTTCCTACTCAGCTCTGGCTTCACCACAAACCAAAACAAATGAGCCAGCTTGGCAACAAAGACACAAAATCAGCTCTGCTCTCTCAATAACCAACCCTGCATACTTTCCAATTATCCCGCATCCCCCTTTTTTGCGACTTCAGATTTTCCTTTAGTCACATCAGCACCACTAACAAGTGACCTTTTTGTTTTTGTTTTTTAAATCAAAGCATTTCACTTAACAGGGGGGAAAAAAAAGAGTGATTTACTAACGACTTGCCAATTGAAGCATGGACAAATCTCGCATGATTTAGCCCCAAAAGATTAAAAGCATCAAGGAGTTTTCATATCGACATTGGAGGGGGGGGAAACCCCGCAAGTTCTATGTCCTGACCACCTGACCAATCCCTTAAATATGACTAGTGATCGAATTGGGAGCATGGTCTCTATGCACAAGGATCACTAAAATCTGCTTGGTTAAACCTTTTAATATCAATACAAAATCTCCCTCATAAAGGCCCAAGGAAGTATACATTCAGTAGAAAGGAAGGTGCATTACATACAATAAGTACACCAGAAACCCACCTAAACCGAGTTAAAGGGGTCCTGCTATTGTGCTTTCAGTCTCCTTAGTTACCCATCTCAAATCATATGCTGTATTGGTATGTCCATCGAATTTACCTTTAAAAGGAAAGATTCCAGATTCAGGAGTACTTCTTAATCACCAATTTTATTATGAAACCCCAGAGAGATTAGATACATCATCAAAGTTTCCCAGTCTTGCATCGTTTTCGTTATATGTACATACAACAGCAAAATGCATAGTTGGATTTTCATGCGGAAGCAGCAGGCTTACAATTTGGCAGGTCTTTGTCCACGTTAGGAGGGATCCTGAGAATAGGATTGTTCTCAAAGAAATTTACCGGTTTTAGATCGAAGCTCGATGACACAGTCGGCATGATTGGGAAATCCTCTTGGCATGGTATGTGATGGAACCCTAAGGTGTACCACACCACAATGTCCTTATTCTCAATTGCCCGATCCCTGCAAAAATTCAACTCATGTGCACAACTGTAAATGGTACAACATTGATGTGAAAAAAATTATGTCCTTCAAAGATAATAAACTCACATGAGAGTAATTGTTTGGGGAAAATTATACTTATCAGTAACAATGTAACGTAACCACAAAAAACAAAAATGGTAGAATAGCAAGAGGCAAACCAGACTACACTTTTGTGAAACCGGTTTTTGAAAAAATGGTATTACATGGTGTCTGTAGCAGGTTGGATTTTGGTAAAACTTGATTCTGCTAAAGTGCAGCTTGTTTAAGTTGTATTTGCTCCATAAACAGAAGCAACAAACAAGCTGTCACAGGATTTCGAAATTCAAAAATCTTTAGGCAGCTTGAAAAGTTGCAACAAATTAACATCCCAATAGTAAATTGGTAATGGAAAGAAGAAAGCTTTGTAAAATTTCTCACCTTTCAGACCATACAGCAAGAGTGTCTTCACCTTGGCTTTGGTACACAAACAACCCACCAGCCCATTGTTCTGTCTCATTATACGGAGTGACCCATATCTGGTTATTTGTAAATGCACCTCTCTTCTGAGGTGGATCATCAAGATCAAGCAAACTAGCAGCGGTACCACCTGGAACCACCTTATAACCAACCTGATTCCCTACCCGGGTCTTTTTATTCGGGTTGATCACATGGAATTCGGATGGGTCATAGAGCTTGAGCTTAACTTGTGCATCTTTCTCAGTTCTAGCCACATTTCTCACAGCCTTTAAGTAACTCCGACGAGGTGCTTTGTCAGGGGAGTCGTGCTCCCTCTTGAGATTCACCTTCACAAAGGAGTTATCGGAGCCATCAACGTCCATGTCGAGGTGGAATGTGATGTAGTGGTCGTGAATTACCCCAACCACGTTTTCTGATAAAAGGGTGCCGTAGAGGTTTTCTTGTTCGTTCACTTGGTTCATGTTCACAAAAGGGGAACCTTTCACCATCAGGATACCACTGAGCCCAACCTGCCATCGTACCCCCATTTATTTGAAAAGTCAGTTCGTTACGAGATCAATTACTTACAATCTTTTCACATATCAGAGTTTCAGTGATTATTTAATCAAAAGATTAGCATCGGCAGTTCAGCACTAGATCCAAGATTAAGAGATGGTTAGGAGTCTTAAGACCAAACCAACTATTTGTTAGTAGTATGCGTCTTGCCACAGGAATCAAAAAATATAAATTCTCTTTCAATGAGATTGATATTATCATTCTGGCTCTGCGAAAGAGTTGTTAGAGATATTCTCTCCTGATTTTATGGGAATCTGTTACATGAGAATCTGCTCTGCCTGGACAGAGAGCACCTAGTCTGCTCTGCTTGCTATGCTCGGAGCATCTGAGCAGAGTAGAGATATGTTCAGCTCAGAGCTGAATGAAGTCATGCCAGCACGGAGATGAACAGGACTTACTGCCTGGTCGGACCAGGGTAGACTGAGGTTGTACCCCCTAGTTCGGAGCATGGAGTTCTTAGGTAAAACGTAGTATGTAGCTTGTTCACATAGATTCAGGTGGAAAACACAGAGGTCTTGTTGGCACGGAGCTAGTCAAAGTAAATTATCTAAGTTGACCTGCTAGGAGCGAGATTTAGCCCTATCAAGTCATATGTATCTTAATGTGACATAAAGTGTGCGGAATATAAATTTGTTTGGAACATAAATTTGTTTGGAACGAGTGAAGCTACCTAGAGTGGAGCCGCCATGGGCATCAATTATGGAGGTTTGGTGGGTGATTCGGTTCTTGGTGGGATTATCAGAGGCAGTCAAGGTAGTTCTGGGACCGACACAATGAACGAATAAGACCGACAACTGCGATAGTTCTAACCAGAGCTAGAACACGAGTCGAATCAGTTAAGGCCCAGATAAGGGTGATTAGATAAGGTCGGGAAAGGTAACAGCAGGCAATCTAGAAGGTTATGCCAAGACGTTCGTGGAGTCACAGCGTGGGTCTATGAAGAGTGTGATGGCCAGGTACTGTTGGTGAGGCCACAGCGGGGGACTCTGGGAGTGTGACGGGGAGGCCATGGTTGGTGAGGTCAGCCAGGGACTATGGAGGGTGTCACAGCCACGGATCATGTTCGAAGATGTCATTGGAAGGAGAATGTTGTCCTGGATTGCGAAGCTGGTTGGTCAGGTACTGTGGTGAGTGAGCAGTCAAGGACCGTTTGTGGTGGTAAGATAAGAGAGTGCGCAATGTGGGAATGTGACACTCGTTGGTCTGGGACCACTGAATGAGCTGCATTGCATGATTGGATAAAGAATCGTCCCGTCGTAACAAGTCGTGGAGTGATTTAAGGATTCTCGCGGTGAAGTTAAGTAAAGATGAAGTGTTGAGAGTCAACACTTTCTCTCCATAGTTCAAGAAGATTCCAGAGAGTTCTAGAAGTATGTAGAATGTCCTAGAATATTCAAGAAAGTTGTGGTTAGTACCGGAAGAATCTAAAATGTCGTGGAACATTCTCGAATATTGAAGATGCTAGAAGATTCTGAAAGGTTCAAGAAGGCTATTGGGCATGTGTGGCGTCATCTAGAACATGAAGGAAGGGGAGGAACCCA
The DNA here is from genome assembly GCA_036023075.1 of Gaultheria prostrata. Lineage (NCBI taxonomy): Eukaryota > Viridiplantae > Streptophyta > Magnoliopsida > Ericales > Ericaceae > Gaultheria > Gaultheria prostrata. The sequence goes on along the minus strand of JAXBDA010003137.1, from coordinate 6,264 downwards.
GAGTACTCTAGATTGTTGTGCACACCTATAAAAAAAAAGTGGAATGTCGCTTTTGAGGTGTGTGGTGTGTGGTGAGGAAGTACCACCTTGGCGGTGATGAGAGCACCCCTTGAGTGGGAGAGTACCCAAGTGAGGGAGAGACTACCAAATGAATGAGTACAAGAATTGTGTGTAGATGCCGCCACCATTGTCGTTGCCGGCAAATTATGGTTGCCATTGACGATTAAGTTTTTTTCTATATACTCCACGAAGCTTGACTTTGATACTCTCTTGTTCTTTTTTTTCTTCAATCAAAACTTCCGATTCTTTCAAAGATAGAGAATCTGTATATATAACCAAAGGATTCTTTTGAAGATAGAAAATCTGTTCATCATATTACAAATGCGGGAATGATGTTTCTCAGGGGAAAAAAACGTGGGATTGACGGTGCCCACTATTTGTGGAGTTAAAAAAAACGACCTAATTTAATTTGGATAGCTGAGATAAAAGATACGTAGTGTCTTAAAAAAAAAAATTAATAGTACTATATTAAAGTAGAACTTGTGGGATCTATAGCAATAACAATTTATTGATTATTGTATGTGAAAAAACAACAGAAGATGATTCTGTACATCATCCTTTGTTGATTTTTACAAAGTTAAATATGACTCTAAAAGAAAAACTGTATATACTGATTCAGGGGCGAAACTAATTTACAATCTGTGGAGTCAGTTGACCCCATGATATATATTATAGCTATAGTTCTTAATTTCTGATTCCATTTAATTCAAATCTAGGTTTCTAAGAGCAAGTGCACAAGACTAGGTAAATGGGCATTTGAGCTTTATTACCTAGCCAACATGAGAAAAATACCTCTGCACCTCCGGCTACAGTAGCTGGCTATCCACTGTACATTTGCTTTCCATTTCTTTATCTTTTTTCCATCCCGGGCTCCTCCTCCTCCTCTCTCATCAAAAGAAGTACTCTTTTCTTTTTTTACCGGCAAAAGATGTACTTCAAATATATAATATTTTCTAATATTAAATTTATAGATAAAAAATAATAGAGAGACTGGTGGAGGGGGGGGAAAAAGTGGATGGGTAAACTACAAATTTGCACTGTTGAGAAGCAATTTTTGCTATCCATTGGTGCACTTGCTCTAAGGTTGGACTCAATTGACAATATGTAAAGCTACAAATGTAGTAGTAGAATTTAATTTCTCTATTGAATACTTAATTTGATAGGAATAGTATTAGTATTATATTTATAGATAAATAACCCCCAGTACAAGAAGAATTTACAGTGGCGGATTGAGCGCTCACCTTAACTCTGATTAGTCCATCAGTTTGGAATTCCCAGTCCACAATGTAATCGTAGTTAGCAACTGATGCTGCCATTCTAACCACCAACGTCACCTTCGGCCTCACCTCTCTAATCTGCCCCCACAAAACAAAAAAAAAAAGTCAAAATATGCAACCCATCAAAATTACCACACATCTTTGAAAAACACAACAAACAAAATTATCTGGCCATGGACCAGATCTTATTCCTCTATTCCACAATTATCAAACATAAATTTTGTTCACATTTGGGTTAAACATCTCAATTAGGAGCAACTTTTTCAAAGAATGTGAAAAAACGTACAGTAAAATTCTACATAACAGTATCGAATTACTACTACTATTTTTTAGTATTCAAAAATTGAGAATGTCTTTAATTTCGTGCTTAAAATTTTCTGACGGGAGGGATATAAGTAAAATTTGGTTGTAGACTTGTTTTCTGGATTGGATTATTATTATTATTATTATTATTAATTACCTCCATGCCAGTAATGGGGCTCTCCGAATGCCTCCACCCGATATCACCAGCATACCTCTCGAACACACAAATCATATTCGATCGTACGTACGGCGTTCCATCACCAGCAGGAAACACTGCATCCATATAATGCGCATTCCTCGGGCAATCATTGAGCGGGTCAAGCGGCATCGCCTGAAGCCCAAACCCGTATTCACCCGCATCCATATACGTCTTAAAATACCAGGCATCTGTTGGGTCCATGTACGGCACAAATAACTCCGATGTAAAACCCTTGTACATCACATTCCTCAGCTTCCCCGTCTCCGTATCCCGAACCACGGCCCGAGAGATAATCACGCCAGCTCTCGGGTCGGGTTTTACATGGAACTCCCAGTTGGCCCACTTGACCATGTGGTTATCCTCTATGGTAAAACTCGGACCCTTGGGTTGCTCCAGGGATATCGGGTTCACTAGCCTTATTTTTTGCTTTTCATTTAACGTGGAGAAGCGATAGTCGGTGTTGGCGGCCTTGGGGATCGGTATGTTCCTCCCCTTATCGGATATCTCCAAGACTTCCTTGGTATCCATATCGACGAGTACTGTGAGCCCTTCGATGGGTCTCATGTAGAAGTTGGCAGTGCCCTTCATGGTGTAGCACTGTACCTTAATCAATCTCCTATTCTCCTCGCTCTTACCAAACCAACCCGTTGAAATCGGCAAACACGCGAGGTCCGTCAGATCAATCCCACGCTCGATGATCGTACGGTTGAAATCGGGGTTCGAAAGTGGAGCCCACGTTGCTGAGGTCATGTCTTCTACGGTCATCATCGGGTAGCCAGAACCAGAAGCATCATCGTCGTCGTGTTGAGTCACCTCTCCGGTGTCGATGTCTACGGTGAGCACGTGTGACCTTCCGTTGACACGTGCGACGACCAAGGCTTTCCTTGGGGGAAGGGGGTCACCCTTTTGCCACGTGAGGACGAGTGGCTTGTTTGGCTCTTGGAGGACAACGGAGTGGAGCGCGTAGGGTGAGGTTTTGAAGAGCGCGTGGGTGGAGAGGATTGCGCGGATTTTGTTGAGCTCTTGTACGGTGAGCGGGTCTAGCGGATGGTGGGGGACGTCGGATGAGTGGTGGCGTGTGGGGGTGGGTACTGGGTTTTTGAGGAGGTTTGGTTTCTTGTGTTGGATGCGGTTCTTGGAGGTGCACCATGGGGAGTAGGTGGCGCAGTCGAGTATCTCCGGCTTGTTCGACGGCGGCGCGTAGGGGAGGCTGAGGAAAGTGAAGAAGAGGAGGAGGAGGGTGCTTAAGATAAGAAACAGTAAGCGTATGAGGCCCTTTGCTTCCATCTCGATCTCTCACTCTCTGAGTGACGGTTCTTGTATTTTGGATAGTTTGTGTTTATATGATAAGCCACGGTTCTTGTATTTTGGATAGTTTGTGTTTATATGATAAGCCTAGGGCAGTTCGCCCAGCAATAAGTAGTCTTTTTTATAGAGGTGAAATTGTGGGTTAGACTCTCATGGATGGGATGTCAATCCTTGTGGTTTGCTAACATTTAACTCTTAATACTAATACTCTCCTAAACTATGTCCAAAAAAAAAAAAAGGAAAGTGGTATCGATGTTACATCACTTATGCACACCAAGGTGATTCCCCATATCACATTAGAGTGCATGTCTGATTCCCCATATCACATTAGTGTGCATGTCTGGAGTACCAAATTGTAAGGTTATGTGTGGAAATGATATATGGGTACACTATTTATATTTGAAATAATACGTATAATTTCGGTACTCTTAAGGCACGGTCAGGTAATACTCCAAGACACTTCAACAAACACATTTTTTTGGATTTCACAACTAAGCGTATATGCTTTTATATAAGAGCATAAATATCATACTCAACAAATTTAGGGGGTGTTCCGCTAAAAAAAAACTGGTTTTGTTTTAACTCAAAAAACCATTCTATTCCACTAACAAAAAACTCCCCAACAAAACTGGTTTTGTTTGAACTCTAAAACCACTCTATTTCACTAAACTTGTTCTTTGGTTTATTCATTTTGTCTTTATTCAAAAAAAAATCGCAAATGTTAGTTTTGCGTCAAATTTTTGTGGTTTATTGGTTCCTCTCGACTAGACAAATCTAAAGAGTATAAAATTATAGTCAAAACTAATTTTTTTTTAATAAAGCCAAAAATACGTGGTTTATTGGTTTAATTTTGGCTTTATTCAAAAAATAATTAATTTTCACTATAATTTCATACTTATTAGATTCGTCTCGTAGAGAGTAATCAATAAACCACAAAAAATTGACGCAAAACTAATTAATGCAAAAAAAATTTGAATAAACCAAAAAACCAATTTCTGGTTTTTTTTGCCAAAAAACCAATATTTTAGTGGAACAAATTGTAGATTTAAACTACAACTAAAGGTCTTAAAAAAAAAAAGGAAAGTGGTATCGGTACATCACTTATGCACACTAAGGTGATTCGCCATATCACATTAGTGTGCATGTGTGGAGTACCAAATTGTAAGGTTATGTGTGGAAAATGATATGGGTACACTATTTATATTTGAAACACGTATAATTTCGGTACTCTTAAGGCACGGTCAGGTGATACTCCGAGACACTTCAACAAACACATTTTTATGGATTTCACAACTAAGCGTATATGCTTTTATATAAGAGCATAAATATCATACTCAACAAATTTAGGGGGTGTTCCGCTAAAAAAAACTGGTTTTATTTTAACTCAAAAAATCATTCTATGCCACTAACAAAAAACTCCCCAAAAAAATTGGTTTTGTTTGAACTCTAAAACCACTCTATTCCACTAAACCTGATTTCATACTTGTTAGATTCATCTCGTAGAGAAGAACCAATAAACCGCAAAAAATTGACGCAAAACTAATAAATGCAAATTTTTTTTGAATAAAGACAAAACGAATAGACCAAAAAACCAATATTTTAGTGGAACAAGTTGTAGATTTAAACTACAACTAAAGGTTTAAAAAATTAAAAATCCAAAAAATCCTTTAGTGGAACACCCCCTTAATCTACTTTTTTATTCTTGTTTTAGCTGAAAAGGACAGTTTGCTTATTTTTTTAATCTTTATTCAAATTTTTCTCGCATTTGTTAGTTTCCCGTTAAATTTTTTTGAATTATTAATTCTTCTTCACGAGAGAAATCAAAGAAGTAAAAAATCATGATCTAAACTCAAATACTCCCTCCGTCCCTTTTTAAATGTGTTACCTTGTAATTCCAACTTATTTTCTCTCAGATCAATCTTTTCAACTTTTACATCTACTTTCCACTACTTACACTTAACAATATAATAATACCCACTACATTTTCAAAAAGGAACCTACTTTTAAAGGCAAAATAGAAAATGTATCCACTAACTTTTCAAAACATACACTTATTTAGAGACAGCCCAAAATGAAAATGTCTACACTATAAAATGGACGGAGGGAGTAGTATTTTTTAATAGAGTTAAAAAATCTGGCTTGAGTTATAGTGCAGCCCTCTTTTTCAGTTTCCGCAGCCCGCTTTTTCAGTTTCCGCAGCCCGCTTTTTCCAAAAAAGAGATCCTAATGAGGATGCCCTAAATGGGTGGTCTTGAAGATCATATTTGGTTTGGTTTGGGTTTTGATTTTTGATTTTTTAATAATGATTATAGAAAAAAATGAGGGTAATGATTGGAGAAAAAAAAAAGAAATAAGAATAATAGTAGTAATTAAAAATATGAATAATAATTAAAAAAATAAAAATAATAATTATAAAAACCGGTCTCAAAACGAACTGACCTGAATTATTGAATGATTACCCTTGGAACATACAGTTGGAGGGGCTACTTATTTAATTTCACAAGAAAGGGAGGAATCTTGAAAGGGGTTTGAATCTAGTGGAGGCGGCCGGGTATCACTCGTCAAGTTTGTCGTGGCTTGAGTTATGGTGCCGTGTGAGCAATTCGGAAGGCGACTGGGTGGCCACGTGAGATACCACCTTTTTCTTTTTTATCCTCGTGAGATACCACTTGAAAGGATAAGTAGAAATTTCTCTTTTTAGATTCCTGAGTATAATTTTCGTACTTAGGCAGTGTAAAGTGCATATATCTATTATAAATTGATATTTTTTCTATCAACACTCCAACAATAATCCCTATTACCCTCCCTATTTTTAATAAAATATAATATATGGGGAAAAAATAAGAGAGAGACGAGAGAGAGAGAAAAAAAAAAGAAAAAAAAAAGAAAAAGCAGCTGGCAAAGAGGGGGAAGGAGAGAGAGAAAGAATAAAAAAATGGGTAGGGAGTGAATAGTGCCTCCCTAAGGGCATCCCAACAAACTCCTTAAATTGGCTCTCATCCCTATTTTAGGGAGCCAAACCCCAAAATTAGGCTCCAAGAGACTCCCTAAACCCCTCCCTAAAATACAAAAATGAATAGTACCTCCCTAAAATCCCCTCATTTAGGGAGGCACTAT
>JAXBDA010003136.1:0-36821 GCA_036023075.1 Gaultheria prostrata | reverse complement strand
AATAGATGAATGTTTGTTCTATTATTTTTTGGAAAAAAAATTAATTTTTTTTGACAAAGAACTCATTTTTTTTGAATCCTTGGACTCCGTGCTGGACAAACATTATGGAACGGAGGGAGTATTATTTATTTTTCAAATATTTGATCGATAGTTTTGGAGTTTAACATACATTATGAAAAATGAATGGGAGAATGTTATACTTTTAGCACATTATTCAGTTCATATTATCTAAACATAGAGCCGGCTTTGGACATACGTCAATGATGCGGCCGCATCTGGCCCCCAAATTTTAACTAATTTTATGGGCCCCAGATATTTTATACTACATTATATATAGGTATACATCTAAACTTGATTATGAGAGTTTAATTACTACTTTGCTGCGAAAAATGTGAGAAGAGTGATATTTAAGTAATATATTTCCGATTAACGTCTATAATAATTACCAATTTTTTGAGTTATTATTATTTTTAGTTCTTGTAATTTTTTTTTTGTATTATATAATGGGCATCAAAAATAAAGTTCGCATCTGGCCTCAAAAAACTCAGAGTCGGCACCGTCTAAACATTACTTCAAATTCTGATTATATTTCAAAAGCCAATAACCAAAGTAATTTAGAGTCCACGATTCAAAGAAAAAAAGACTCCAAACATACCCTAATCACGCAGACATCATCCCTTTAGACTTTTGAAAACGTGGCTTAGTGGAGTTTGTCACAGACTCACAAATAGTCTTTTTCTCTTTTCTTAAGGTAACACTAGGCCATCAAGTTTGAAACTTTTGCTCCTCTTTGCGTGCTTTTTCTTTTCTTTTTATCTTTCATTTTCTCTTCTTTTCTTTTCATGGTGATAATTGATAAAGATAGAGTAGAGGGATCAACTGGGTAGAATTTCAGCAACCAGAATATTACTAGTATATTTTTCTTACAGCTTTATTGCCATTATATATAGGAGTACATTTTTTGAACTGACACCTTTATTGGCATTTGCTCTCAGAGCATCCACATTTGGGGCTCTCCAAAAATGTTAGTTATATGACAAAAAGTATAAAAAATGGATTCCAAAAATTATTTGTTAGAGGATTATTAGGTAGAGAGTGAAAAATGGCTCAATTTGATATTGTTTGGAATGTTTATTAAAGTATAAAAAAGTAAAAAGAAATATAAATACATCACTATCACTCACTCTCTCTCCTCTCAAATGTACCCATTCCCCTCTCTCTCTCTCTCATCTAACCTGACTTCTTCCGTTCTACCTCTCCATGTATCTCTGCTCTTCTCTCCTTTGGACCCACATGGCTGACACAAGCACACAGCTATCGTACGAGCTGCAGTAAACCCACCTCTAGAGTCCGATACAAACAAGGAGGAGATAAAAGTGGACCTAAAGCTATCAAATGGAGCACAAAAAATAGACAATTCTTGTTAGTGTCATAAAGTCTTACACTAAAAATGACTAAAACACTCAAATGTAGATGCTCTCGAGGGCCCTGCAGTTTGACATGTATCCTGCTCCCAAATGTACCTTACTTGAAAATTTTGGATGCCGGACAGGTACCGCGTGGTGATATCCTTTGCGTCTCTCGATTATTCAAAAGTATTTTAGACGATCCGGATTTTAAATAAACTCTTCCAGAAAAGAGTTTCTAGATTTTAAATAAACTCTTTCAGGGAAGAGTCTGAACCATTGATTGCGGAGATGGACGGCTGTGATGAAACGGGTACCACATCAGACACCACGTGATATCTATTTGTAATTTACATCACGCAAAGAGGAATCATGACTCAAAACACGTTTCCTTCGCGTTCCCACTCTTGCTCCTCTCCAAGCAATTAGAAGTTCCATAACGTTTTTGTCACTAACAACCACCTTATTTTTTCTCTGTTAGTGGACAAGGAGGTTGGTCTTTCAAACTAATCAGTCTGTTGATCAAATACCCCCCAAAAAAAAATTAAACAACTTGACCTTGCTAATATCCAATCATTGGGTTGGGTCATGGATTGTGATTGGGTTAATTTTACTTGGTCATCTAATTTTGGGCCATCCCATTGATTTATGACCCTTTTTTTTTTGGGCCCAAACACCTTATTTTACATTGGGCTTTATGGCTCGGAGGATATCTCCTCCTACTTTTCCGGCCACAACGGCTATTTATTTGAATCATTTTTCCAAAAGGACAAAACAGTCTTTAACAGAGTTAGCCTCACCAATAAGGGCATCTCCTATCGTGTAATTAACTTGAAGATAGTGTAAGAATTAGTGCAGTTAGCAACAAAATATGGAAAAAAATACCCCAATGGTGTGGCTTGTGTAAGAACTAAAGTGGTAGAGATCAAACTTTTCCTTATGTCAGACATAACTGTATCTAGTCAGCCAACATTTTGAGAGGAGGAGAGAGATAGAGAGAAGGAGGAAAGAGAGAGAGAAGTGTGTCAGGGAAGTCTTCCGAAACCCATTTCTCTGACCCTGGACCGTCCTTTTATTGTCCCATTGCATACTCAAACCATTTTCCGCATGTATCTTTATATACACATATATGTATATGTATATATATTGTGTATTTTTTTATACTTTAACAACACTTTAACAATACCATTGCAACACTCATTATCTTAACAACACATTGTGTCATAACTACACACAAATGAGACCCACTTTTTACATTTTTGTGTCATATAACGCCACATTTTTAACTCCACGACATGAGATGCCCTAAGTTGATTAGGAATATAGGCCTTGTTTATTTAAGTCATAAAGTAGCTTAAGCTGATTTTGTGAATGATATATTGTGAGATAATAACGTAAATTAGTAGAAGTCAATTTTGAGAATAAGTCAGGAATTGGAACATTGCTAAGCATACGATTCTTCTTCTTCTTCTTTTGAACAATGTTACAGGCACTAACTAGTATACAAACTATTACACTAAATATACGCATATCACTACGACATCAATGCATTAAATCCATCCACCAAGAGAGTGTTGCATGCACATTTAACGTGTAGTTTGTATGTTAGTCAGTGTCTTTAGCATTTCTTTTATTTTTTTTATTATCGAAATATACTTTTCTTGTTAGCTTCGTGCCATTTTGCTCCCCTTCTAACAACAATTGTGTAAATAATTGGTATAAATTTGGTACCAAATGAAGGTATCACCGTAGAAAGAGAGTTCTTTTTTTGTTTGAATTTGAGGGATCTTGATAATTGTATTAAGAGATATATATAAGTGAGTCACTTGATTTATTTAGAGTATTTTTATTTCTCACTGGCACCACGTAAGATGATATAGCTATTACACTAAATATATATATTCCCTTTGTCGGCCTTTATTGGTTCATTTTTTAAATCAGTGTAATTTTTTTATTGCTTATATATTTCAATATGAATCTCAAAATATTTGCAATATACAGTACATCTTTTTTGATAGATCTCAATTAGTTATATTACACAATGTTCACAATGTCCTGAAAATAATACACTTTCACGGATATTAATACACCTTTCTCGAATATTGATACATCTTTTACACATTATCCTCGAATGTAGCATTTTCCTTCTTCTTTTTTCGTCTTGCTAAACACCTCCCCAGGTGATGGATAATATGCATATAATGTTAAGTAAATTGTAATTTAATTACATATTTTATGAATATCTATGCACAAATATCAATACACTAGTTTTGAATATCTATGCATTTTTTACTTATTATCCACCACTTAGCGAGTAGTGTTTGGAATTTTCCTTCTTATTTCCTTTTATTCAATTCAAGCTCTTATGTGATGTCATTAGCAAATACCCCATTCGTCCGCATTTGTTGCTCAAATTTGAAATTTGTGTTCTTTATCTTTATACTTATATTACCCTCCGCTTTTAATGGGTAAAGTTTAGTGAGACCAAAAAAAGGAACAAGGGGTTGCTGTTGTGCACCATCCGAGCCGTCCGTTGCTCGGATGGATGACCCAGATTTTACCTCGGCATCTTTGCATCCGAACCATTGGTTATCGTGCGTGCAAGATGAAATTTGAAACGTCCCTTCAATTAACGGATGACCCGGATGGTGCACAACACCTGTTATGCATGGGGTTGCACAACAGCAACCCCAAATCCAAAAAAAAAGAATACAGAGGAGAGGAGAGAGCATTGATCTGTCGATCCAACCAAGGGAAGTCAATGAGGGTATTTCCGTCATTTGAGTTAAAACTTTCAAATCCTAACGGAGTTCAAAATGAATGTTGCAACGGTCATCTCCCAGCCAAAACGCTCTTCTTCATCCCTCCTCGTCCACATTTGAATTGAACACTCTCTCTCTCTCTCTCTCTCTAACAAATCATGGCAGAGAATCGATTCTTGGGAACCATCTCAGCCTCATCCATCCGAAACCTTCTTCCCAAATCTCTCTCAACCAATCACAAGATGAACTCAATTTCTCGCTCCAAATCTCGACCCGACGACGGCGAAAACATTCCCCCAATCGATCCAAACATTCAGTTCGAAAACGGGGCCGTCTCCCATTCGATCCCGAAAATACCCCTGTCAAAACCACAAAGTTCACCTAAAGAAATCACCAGATCTGTTAGCCAGAAGGAAGTAACACTGCCTCCAGCAGATCCACCAGTAAAGGTACAATTTTACACAATGAATTTGTACCTTTTGGAAACCCTAGTTGTTTGAAATTCGTTCTGAGAGTTAATTTTTTGTGTCATATTTGGTTGGTTAGGTTGTAGTAAGGATTAGACCGGCTAATGGACAAGAAAGAGAAGGGGATCGGTTGGTGAGGAAGGTCTCTGACGATTCGGTAACGATTGGAGAGAGAAAGTTTACCTTTGATTCAGTTCTCGACTCCAAATCCAATCAGGTTTCAACTTGTCTCTATATTCATTTGGTAGCAGTATTTTTTGTTTTTTTTTATTCCACTTGCATATTTCCTGCTTTGGTTACCCAAAATACTGAGTTAAAGAAGTTAACCATCAAATTACCCTGGCTAAGTTTGGAGACCAAAATCTCAAATGAAGGAATTTAATTTCCACAACATAAATACAAGATTGTTATCTATCTGTGGCTTGTGAAACTAGGGTTAAGCTCCCCTCCATACCCCTCTAAACTCTTTATTTTTGTTCTTATCTCTTATATTTTATAAGGATCCAAACCTTTCATATTGTACGTGTCGTAGAGATAAAAAAATCCTGTAAAAAAAACCAGGTTGATCAAACATGGATAGATACATGAACAGGTCAGATTTCATTTTACAAAATGAATGGCAAAAATGATTTTGAACTTAAACCACGTAGTTCAAATGATTCTTTCATGTAATTCTTAATATCCGATTAAGTTAAATTTTTACGGAAGTGTTGCTCTTTAGGAGATCTACGAGATGAACAGTTAGGATCGTTACTATAGAACCAAGAAAAGAACAAAAATCAATAGTTTGGAGGGGAGGTTAACCCGTGAAACTAGAGTGGAAGGTAGGTTCGATCGTTAGAAAGAGAAGATAGGTATATTTTATTGGAAGCTTTGTATCATTGTATGTCAATGATCCTTGACATGAGGGATTTCAAACCACTCCAATGAAATAGTCACTTCATAGTCAACATGAAAAATCGCATAAGTTCAGTGTCAGAGTCCAGAGATCAAATCTAAATTTGAGCAATGGTCATTGGTTCCAATGTCAAATTCCTTCATCTGATATGCACATGTTTCCAACAATGATTCGCTAAATATATTTCAGTAAAAGATAGAAGTTATGACCTGATTATTTGGATTATACCAGGAGGATGTATTTCAGCTAGTTGGAGTTCCATTAGTTAAAAACGCATTAGCGGGTTACAACACATCAATCTTGGCATATGGACAGGTATATCTCGTCATGGTTGTATCTTATAATTTAGCTGATTGTATGCATTTTGTCTAGTAGTAACTTTCAATGAGCTATTTTTAGACTGGAAGTGGCAAGACTTATACAATGTGGGGTCCGCAAAGTGCGATGGTTGAGGCTCAGGCAACCAACACTGACCAAGGCATTGTTCCACGCATCTTCCAGATGCTATTCTCTGAGATTCAGCGAGTAGGTTCTGCTTACTTGTTTGGAAAAACTGAAGTGCTATGAGGAATCTTTAACTGAGATTGATCGTCATCTGCTTTTAATTATCATGTAGGAACAAGATAACTCAGGAGGTAAACAGATCAATTACCAGTGCCGCTGTTCATTCCTTGAGGTTTGTGGTTTCTTAAACTACCTTTCAATATAAGAATTTTGCTTTACTTGATGTAAGCTGATTATGCCTTTCGTTTTTGTTTTTTTTTTTTGTCTCTGACATGCAATGAAGAATTATTTTGTGAGTGCGTTATGTCTTATTTTCCTTTTTTTTTCCCCTCAGATATACAATGAACAAATTGGGGACTTACTCGATCCTACCCAAAGAAATCTAGAGGTGAGTACTTCTTATGCTCACTCCTGCTCATTTATTGTATTATTTTGGGATTACTTTGATGCGTGCTTAATGGTGGCCCGCAAGTTGTTGCAGATAAAGGATGATGCCAAACATGGATTTTATGTCGAGAATTTGACAGAGGAGTATGTTACTAGTTATGAGGATATTACCCAAGTTTTAGTTAAGGTAAGCAATAATGAAGCACTCAAATTATATATATTCTCATTGTTTCTGTTTTTGTATTCTTTATGGATATTCTTCCATTGCTTCCAGGGGCTTTCAAGTAGGAAGTTGGGAGCAACAAGCATAAATGCAAAAAGTTCAAGATCTCATATTGTGTTTTCATGCGTCATTGATTCATGGTGCAAGGTATAAGAAGAAATAGGAGTCTTTATTTTTGTCAATCACTAGTTATAAAATGATCTATCCTAGACACGTAGATCGAGGCTGCCCATACATTTTTCTAACATCGTTAGTTTAGTATTGCTTTGAAGTTTGTTTCTGTTAGTCTTTTACTTCATTAACTTAGTTGTGGAAAATGTTTGCTGCAGGGGACGTCATCAAAATGTTTTGGTAGTTCAAAGACAAGCCGAATCAGTCTTGTTGATCTTGCTGGGCTCGAGAGAAATAAACTTGACGATGATAGGCAGTGTGCAAGGGAGGAGAAAAATGTGAAGAAGTCGCTATCACATTTAGGGTAATGTGCAATGACCTCTTCTAAGAAGTTAGTAGTATTTATGCATCTGGTGGTTCTTCTTAATACTTCATGCTTGAAACCTAGACTATACTTATCACAGATGGATGACCCTTTCAGTCATCCTCTCCCAACTAGTGCCATGTAATCTTAGTTATGACCTGTCTAACATAAACCATCTACCAAGTCTTGTTCCAACATAAGCAACTTAAAGCTGTAATATGTCACTTTCTTTTGAATCATGAACCAAATCAACATCATCATTCTGATAGTAGTTATGGTTCTATGTGATGGGTGCAGGCACTTGGTGAATACCCTTGCTGAAGGTACTCAGTCAGGAAAACCTCCTCAAGAGGTTTCTTACAGAAGCTCGAGTTTAACACATTTGTTGAAGGAATCACTTGGCGGAAATGTCAAACTTGCAGTTATATGTGCGATCTCTCCAGATAGCAAGTAATTCATCCCTATCCAATATGCTGCATTGTATCTGAGCATGCTTTATAGAACTCACATTGACATAAACTCCAAAAACATGAGGTTATCTTTAGTGTTCATGCCAGTAGAGGGTGTTGCTGGTGGTTTCAGAACCGCTCCTCGGGTAATGGAGTGTTTCCTTTACAAGCTGTCCCGTTTGAGTTACATTAGCAAAAAAAAGTATCATCAATATATAAGAAGTTTACATAGTCGGAGTGCACTGTGGGTGTATCAAGTTTAACATTATCAGCCTATTGAGACTTTTCTGAATCTGCTGCATTCTTTCCTTTTGTTTCATATCAGGCTCAATTTGTATTGAAATCATCATCATATTTGTTCATTACTTGAATGTAGGAGTAGCTGTGAAACATTAAGCACACTCAGATTTGGGCAGCGAGTAAAATCCATAAATAATGAGCCAGTAATAAATGAGATATCAGAGGATGATGTCAATGACCTGAGTGATCAAATTCGTCAACTGAAGGTACTTAAACAATTTTTATAGACAAGGAATTTCAAAGTTGATCACTAAACTGCTTCAAAATGTTGACTAGTGCATCTTGGTGATTGCAGGAAGAACTTATAAGAGCCAAGTCAAATGTATCTAATTCGGTTGGAGTCAACATCCGGAATTCTAAAGGTCGAAGTGTACGTGAAAGCGTGAATCAGTTGAGATTGAGCCTTAATCGCTCATTGATCCTACCCCGCATAGATGATGACATGAAGGAGGAAGTAAATGTCAACGAGGATGATGTGAGAGAACTACGTCTTCAGCTAGACAATTTGCATGGTTCTGATGAAGACATTTTAAAGGACTCTTATGAAAACAGCAACGGCATTCAATTTTCTTCTGTAGAAGAATGTTCCGACACAGAATTGACAAGTGAACAATATGGAAGTTGTCTAGAGGAAAGTGAAATTGAAGAAACTAGCTTGGAAAAATCACAGTTGGAGAGCAATGTATCTGTTGATAGCATTGCAACGACCATCGATACTTCCTTCACGAGACTCCAGGAACCAATGTTATCTGAATCTCCGAAAATCAACACCAATAGGAAAAGCGTAACTTTTGCATCGGTTCATCTGGGAAGTCAGAACATTGTTTCAGATAGTTCCAAGTTTGATTCAGATACATTACAACAGTCTCTCAGACCTAGTGATCACATTCGATCCTCTTTGAGGTCAAGCAAGATATTTCCTGGCCCCACAGAATCCCTGGCTGCAAGCCTTCATAGAGGCTTAGAGATTATTGACTATCACCAACGGAATTCAGCATCTTCTACACCTGATGTTGCATTTTCTTTTGAGCACTTGGCATTGAAGTCGTGTACAACAGTTGACAAAGCCAATGCTTCTGCTTCTTTTATATGTTCATCATGTGGGAATTCAAATGGATCAACTGCTCAAGTATGTCTAGATTCAAGTTAGTTAGGTTTCAAAAGCAACTTTATCACATCCTTTGCTCTTTCATGTTCACCTGTTTTATTTCTTCATTGTTAGGATGTTGGGAAAGATTTGGCAGAATCCATCAGGAGAGAAAAGGAGCTGGAGAAGATTTGCACGGAACAAGCAGCCAAAATTGAGCAGCTAAATCTCCTGGTATAGTATATTTCCCTGTATATTGAGATAAATATTTAACAATGGTTTCACCTTATTAATAATAATCTTTTACTTTTGCAGATAGAGCAATACAAACATGACAGCCAACAGAATATTATCCCCAACACTAACAGTGCACTTCATCGTGAAGAGTCGGAGAACACAATACTACAAATTGACGAAGTCAAACTTGAAAATTTTGATCTACCCGAGGATGAAAGGAAGGTTAGTTCTCTTGCACTTACTTTCTAGCAAGCATCTCTCAGATCTTGTTTGTTATTCTGATTCTTTTGTCGTACTTTTTCCTCGTGTTTTTTCAGCTTTTGAAATGGGATGACAGTGAGAATTCTGAGAAAGAGATTATAAATGAAAAATGTGAAATAAAAGAAGTCACAGAAAGTGATTACAGGAAGACATCCTTTGACTTTAATGAGAAGGAAGCTCTTCTCAACGAAATTCAAAGCTTAAGGAGCCAATTGCAGTCATTAACAGATGGGTCTCCTAAAATGTCTTCTGAGAGAGTTAGATCCTCTTCGTTGTTATTGCAATCAATTCAACTGAGGAAAAGTGGTGCCTCTTCTTTACTGTCACAATCCATCCAGTCGAGGAAAAGTGGTACATTCGCTCAAGGTAGCAACAATGAGGAAGAACTTGAGAAAGAAAGAGAGAGGTGGATGGAAATGGAAAGTGAATGGATTTCTTTGACTGACGAGTTGAGAATTGATCTTGAGTCCAGCCGCAGGCGTGCCGAAAAGGTGGAGATGGAGCTGAGGTTAGAAAAGAAGTGCACTGAGGAGTTAGATGACGTGGTTCAAAGAGCTGTCCTTGGGCATGCTAGAATGGTCGAGCACTACACAGACCTGCAGGAGAAGTACAATGATTTGGTTGGAAAACACCGGCTGATTATGGAAGGGATAGCAGAGGTGAAAAGGGCAGCTGCAAAAGCAGGTGCCAAGGGTCGTGGCTCTCGTTTTTCGAAGTCCTTGGCAGCGGAGCTTTCAGTCCTTCGAGTTGAAAGGGCACGGGAGATGGAATTCTTGAAAAAGGAGAACAAAAGCCTTAAAGTTCAACTTAGAGACACCGCGGAAGCTGTTCACGCAGCTGGGGAGCTCCTTGTTAGGCTGAGAGAAGCTGAAGCAGCAGCTTCAGTGGCAGAGGTATAGTCTATGCTTACACTAAATCTTTTTCCTTTTTTTTTTTTCTTCGTAAGGACACTAAATCTTTCGCTATTGGGAATTTACTTCCTTTTCTTCCCTCCATAAAATCCCTCCACAAGTCTATGATCCAAATGTATGGTTCTTACTATGAATCTTTTCCTATCTATACATGTAAGCCGTGTGTGGATCATGGTTTTGTGAAGGTATTGAGTAGTATGTATGATGTTCTTATCCTGTAGATGAGTTACAGACCGATTTTGCACTTTCTTTATCTGATATCTAACAGGAGAACTTCACAAAGGTTCAGGAAGACAATGACAAATTAAGAAAGCAATTGGAGAAACTGAAAAGAAAGCACAAGATGGAAATGATCACCATGAAACAGTACCTTGCAGAGAGCCGATTGCCAGAATCTGCGTTGCAGCCTCTATATAGGGAGGATTCTGATGAAGCAGCACACAACACCACCACCACCTCACTCCACGATGACGACCAGGCATGGAGAGCAGAATTTGGAGCAATATATCAAGATCACTACTGAGTTGCTGACGATATTCCGATTGTGGTTGCTGCCCCAATAGTTTGAAAATATGCTGCTTGCTTTAGACCCTGCTTGGGTCCCAATCATACTTTGCCTTCTCTATTTGTTCCTATTTTTTTCCATGTGTTTTAAATTCATGTGGGATCACCTTCACTATTACATTCCCAAAGCTCTTGTTTTTCTTTTTGTGGTTTGGAAACAGTGCTTTCTTTTCATCAATTTGTTGTGACATTAAAGACACCTTGCATTGATTATCTTAAATGATTGATGTGGCTCTAGAATCTTGTTTTGTCATTCCAATTCAGAGCTCTTGAAGTTTATACAGTGTTTTGATTGATGAATGAAACCTTTTCTGGAAGAGAAACCTGGATTCAAGGGGCAGTAAGCTTGGCCTTGTAGTACCATTTAGTTTTACATTGAGTTATTCCAAAGTTCTCAATATTTGAAGTACCTTTAAGTTGCAAAAGATCAAAATAGCATTGTGCAAACGATGAATGAACTGAAATCATGGGCAACTCAGATAATTTGGAGTTCGGATTAAATCCAAGCCGTCGGTGCCAGATGGACCTCGCTACACCCCTGTATTGAGTTGTCTCACTACAGGCCCTGCTTCCAATGTAAAACTAAACAAATTTAAGAAGGGATTTGCTATAGTAGCCTATATAAACTACCTACCTAGTAAGAGTATTACACTTTTCAAAGGAAAAAGGTACAATGTCAGATGTTCAATCCTTTTGTTTTCAAAAGCCTATTACTATTGTACTAGACTACTAGCTCTCATATTTTCTGTAAATGTCACTTTAACTTTCACGATATGCAATCATATTTATTTTTTTCAGGTATATTGATTTTCACCCCACCAAATTAATATCCAAACTCTCTAATTTGTCTTTTAATAAAACTTTAGTATTTATAAAAACTTTACTTAAAGAAAATAAAAATGGTATGGATATCAATATGCATGGGTGTAAAAATGACTTAAAAAGTTATTCTATATTTTGATACAACTTTTACAAGGAGGTAATTAGACCTTTTTTTTGTTCGGGGTTTATGTTTGGTTTTTGGCATAATAATTGGAGAGAAAAATAAGGGTAATAGTTGAAAATGAAAAAATGAATTAGAGAGTGCTAAATAGAAAAATGAGAATAATAATTAAAGAAAGTAAAATTAGAGAGAAAGGTGAGTAATTATTAATTAAAAAAACCGATCTAGAAACCCAGAGAAGATGAATCAAAATTATTGTGCTACCCCAATTTGTTTGCGTCATTGGTCACAAGTAACTAAACGAAGGTCACGTGATTCATGTGGGACCAAGTAGAAACCCAACCTTATAAATTTAGCTGACAACATCATTTCAAACATGTACTACTCCTACTACTACGCAGGAAGAGCTGGTTGCATCGCATGAAATGCACATTGACCACCCTTGGGTGGTTTATAGCTTTTGCCATTTAAGAAATCCAAGTTATACAAATCCAAGTTATTTATTGTACTACATTGCATTTAAACACACATGCACATTTTCCTTATGGGTACTAATCAAGCCAAGCACAGGATTGTTCAGACTTTGCTCCCCTTCTTATTGCACGTGTTTAAGAGCATCTCCAACACTCCTCTCTACTTTACCTATCCAAAAGGACAAAAAAAAGTACATATTCTATTTTGGCTATTCACTTTCTCACACCATCATTCCAACACTACTCTCTACTTTGCTCTCTATCCAAACTAATTTGGATTTGAGCTTGTGATTTTTGCTGATTTGGGTTCATGATTTTTTTTTATAGAACTTGAGCTCATGAATTTATCTTGCTTTGAGCTCATAATAATTTTTTTAAAAACAGCCTACACCCAACCCAAAAAATTATTTTTTTACACATAATTTCATAGTCAATATTGGTCTTGTTTGAGAGATGTTGTCGAGTAGGTTTCAAATATATATATTTTTTCAACATTAGATATGGAAAATAATAGTTATAAACATTTTAAATTTTAAAAAATAAAGAAGCTAGCAAGGAAGGCTCTCTAGTAATAAAGAGTGGAAAAGATAGAGACCAAAGTGGCTAGGGGAGTAGAGAGCCTCTTGGAGGGGTGAAAATTGGTTTTGACTCTCTACAATAGCCAAGAGAGGCTAAGTAGAGAGTGTCTTGGAGTTGCTCTAAGCTCGGCTCAAGCTCGAGTGTTTTTGAAGAGTAATTGTTCAAGCTCGGCTTACATTAGAATTTTTTTAATCGTGATGAACTTGACTTGGCTAATGAAATATGTGCAGATCAATCTCGAGCTCTCAAGCCTGATTTTAAGCTTGCGAAATTGAGGGGTTGTTCTCCAATGAATTTTATGAAAATTTGATAAAATCAAGTCCCATTCGTGAAATTAAGGACATGATTTTATCAAATTTTCATAAAATCTACATTGGAGAACCAAGCCTAAATCTATCAAGCTTGGGCTTAAGCTCTTATTATTTCCAAAACTGACAAAGGTTTGGAAAAAAAAAAGTTGACACCCTATGAATTGTTCCGCGCCTAATTTTTCTAGGGCATGACGAAGTTCTAAATTTCAAAGGGAATATCTCGCATATTTGAGATATTTATTGATCTATTCCTATTTTAGTTCACGAGCCTATGAAGCCAAACGATTACTATATGCTTAGACTTGGTTTAAATGTATAAACAAATAATAATAAGTGATCAAGCTTGGCTTAGTACTTTATTTGAACTTGAACAAGCTAAAAATCAAACCAAGCTCGAGTCGAGCTTAAGCTGATAAAAGATTGGGTCGGGTTCATGCCGATTGAAAGGATTTAACCCGTAATCAATTTTTTTGTTTACAATTTAATATACATTAGTGGAGGTTAGCAGATAAGTTACTGATTTAGTGTAGAGGGGTCTAAAAACTAACCCGTAATCCTAAATCTCAAATGCTGCCGATGCCCGAACCTTAGTCTTGCCTGTGGAAGAACCGAAAAGTAACTGCTAGGATACAAACCTTGTTACCCGACTAATCAATTGAACACGTCGTGCACAACTTAATATCCGTCAAGTGTCCAACAAAACCCAATCGATGCGGCGGATATCAAAGACAAGTTAAAATCTCAGAAAACAGAAACGAGGTTTTGTTTTAGGGCTGTATTATTATTACGGAGGAGACAATGTCGTCGACGATGACGGATTCTCCAGGCTCCGACTCTCAAAACGAATTCGAAAACAATCCAATCCCTAACCCTAATCCGCCTAGTCCTCCTATCGTTTGCCTCCTCACATGTGCTCGCGACTCCGCCGGTAGCGCTTTCATGGGCTCCATTTTTGGCTTAGGTCATTTCTCTCTCTCTCTCTCTCTCTCTCTCCCCTTGTGTTTGCAATTCGTTAATTATATGCCTTTTGCTTTCTTATTGATATGAAAGTTAGAAAGTTAGAAGCTTGTTCTTGATTATGTTGATCTGGATTTTGTCACGTCTCAGAGATTTTTCTTTATGATTTCATTTCTATACTTTAGTGTAATTATAATGTAATAGGTGATTTTCAACTTGGTCGATATTTGCTTATTTTGGTATAGATGTGTGTGTGTGTGTGTGTGTGTGTGTGTGTGTGTGTGAGAGAGAGAGAGAGAGAGAGAGAGAGAGAGAGAGAGATGAAATTCATTGATCATAGTACCATTTGCTTTCTTATTCATATGCAACATAGAAGCTTGTTCTTTGATTATTTTGATCCGAGTTTTGTCACGTCTCATATGTTTTTGTTTTTAATTTCATTTCTATAATTTGTCTAAATTGTGATGTTAGAGGTGAATTTCAACTTGGGCGATATCTGTGTCCTGGATTGTAAATTTCTGTTGCCGTTGCGATTCTGTTCAACCACAAGGTGTTGGAACTCGGACAAAACTTAGTTTTTCCAGTCATTTAGGCCCTTTTGTTTGACCTTATATGAGAATGTTTCGATTCGACCACATTGCGTTGGATCTCGGACAAAACTGGGTTTTTTCATGTCATTTAGTGCCCGCTTGTTTGACCATCTATGAGCATCAAATTGGTCTGGGACCAAATATTTGTTATTACGACTATTAATCCAGTGGGATTGTGCATTCCATAGTATTATATATCTCTTCACCATTAATACAGTCAAATAAACAGGCCCTAGTGAGCACTTAAAGTCTTAAACTACTTACTGCTGGCTGCTGGCTTCTGAATCCATGAGAACGTGCCCTTCACCTTTTGTAGAGGTTCATTAACATCTTGTACATAATGAAGGGCAATGCTACCAACTTATATTTGGACATTAGAGGTCCAGTAAGGATATAAAGCTGATTTTAGATAATAAAAAATTCTTGAGTTTTTTCATGGTGCACACTGTTGGAGTTAATTTTTAATGGAGCCTTCTGTTTCGTACTTTGGAATCTATTTATCACTAGGTAACTGTTGCATTTGACTGTTAAACTGCAACATGAACAATAGTTTATGTTTGGGCAATGGGGTAAGTACTGGCGGCTTCTGTGTTATACAGGCAAACGAAGTTGCCAGTGGTTGCAGAGCAAAAGTAAAACTAATGCAGCGGCAGCTTCTGCGTTGTACAGACAAACAAAGCTGCCACTGGTTGCACAGCAAAATTAGAACTAATGCAGCTTGTTTGTTAATTTTGGTTAATTATCTATTAAACTTAGATTCAGCTCGTAAGTTACTGAAGTATCTGAATGTATTGGATATAGGCTAACACGAATAGTACACTTTGCGCTCTTCAATGAAGCCATTTAGGACAAGGAATGTAGTCAATATAACACAATCCTTCAAATTTATTGACAAACGTGTTTTTTATGATGTTCTACTTTTCCCTTACATTTGTTTACATAAGACTTAAAAAGAGTTTGTTTATCTACAGATGATATGAGGAATCATACCCTTCGATTTTAATTCACTTAGGGGTAGGCTAGTTCACTAATTTAATTTGCACTTCCGAATTTCCAACACAATGTAGTTGCATCTTCATCGTTCACTAGCCATTTTTTTTATTTTGGTTGCTACTTACTACATTGAAGATTTCTCTCTTTAAAGGGAGGTTCCAACTAACCATATTGAAACAATTAAGCATTTGGTTGAGGGCCTGGGACATAGTTTTGGTATCAGTGTATAATCATACTATTGACCCACTGATTTGGAATCATGTTTAAGGCTTCCTTGGCCCTAAACCCTAAACTAAGTCGATTCGGAAGATGCCCTGATTTGTCTCTTTTGTTGACGTGTGTCTCAGGTTCAGGATTGATCAGCAGGAAAGGGTTTAAAGGGTCTTTTGCCGAGGCAGGATCTTCTGCCAAGGTATGATATATCCTAAGAACTACAAGTAATGATGGAGGGAGTTTCATGCTCTCTTAATACCCATTGACAATGTAGACTAGTTTCTACTGGCCTGTTGCTTTTGAATTGAGTCCCTTCTTTTTTACCAGAAATTTGCAGTTTTCTCTGGAGTTTACAGCTTCGTTATCTGCCTTTTGAAGCACGTGCGCCGCAAGGATGATGGTATGACATATTTGCTATAGTATTGACAGTTTGACACCGGACGCACATCTTCCTTTTTAATGTTTTTTTTGGTGTTTTCTACCTACAGTCATTAATTCAGGCGTTGCTGGATGTTGCACTGGTCTTGCTTTGAGTTTCCCAGGTATCGAATACCTTTACTGACATGACTTCCAGTTAATCGGGTTGTTTTCAGTGGCCAAGTTTCCTTTCTTTCTTTTTTTCCCTTTGCAATTCTTTTTCTCGGAAATTAACTATTCTTGCAGTCGTTATTGTTTTCCTAGTAATTAGGACTGGCTGGCCAATTAAAAATTATTACCATGAATATGACTTGCTCAATACAAAAAACAAATAATGAGGTTAGGCATACTGAAGCCGTGAACTTGTTCTTCTGAATGGAGAACTTCAAAGCCTAGAAAATAAAATTGCACTTCCCATATTTAGATACTTCTGTGCGTGTGTGCGTCTCTGCAAGTTGTTCTTAGTCCATGCATGGAAATCTTTGTTAATTGAGCATCATTTGTGCTATTGTTTTGTAGGTACACCACAGGCCCTCTTACAGAACTGCATCACCTTTGGGGCGTTTTCGGTTATCATTGAAGGGTTTAACAAAGCGCAGCCGGCATTGGCTCTTCCATCTTCTGGAAGCAGCAAGAGTAGGCACTTCAGTACACTACCCCCGTTAGCAATCCCTCTCCCACATGAGCTTAAAGAGTCTTTTTCGTTTTTCTGTCAATCGATTAGAAAACGTGACAATGGAAGCTATCCTTCTGCTCACTAAGGCAGGAATTCATCTGTTATGCTTCCAATTGTCTGTAGAAGAATGGTGGTGCGGCCATAATCTCATGTCTAAATTTTGTAGGAAATATTGCAGTCTACATTTTCAATTGGCTTCGGTTTTTTGACCTCTCTGTATGCATCGTCTATATGATGAGTTTGTATTTTGCAGCGCATTTTTATAATAGACTTGCAGTTGTAATCTCCATTATCGTAAAAGTAAAGCACCGAAATTCTTTCTTCGTAAAATCTTTGGTTCCTAAACTGCTTGATCGCAAAGCCTTGCTAAACTGGTTCGAATCGTGTGATGGTCTTAAGACTGTTTTGGATGCATGTAATCTTGAACAGGATTGGAAATTTCTTTACCAAGAACCAAATGTCTGTTAATTTAAGAAAAATTCCAAAATCAACCTATTGGGCTGAGGATAGAAAAATGAAAAAAGTAGTACTATTAGAGTGTGAGTTTTTTTTTTTTTGTATTATTGTCAGTCCAGCGGGTTATCAATAGATTGTCAGTCCAGCGGGTCTTTATCAATAGATTGTCAGTCCAATGGGTTTTCAATAGAAGAACCCTTAATTTAATACCTCAACGTTGAAATTTAGTCACAGTATTCACAGAACATGTCTTATAGCAATTTATTACTAGTTTCAATTTTTTTAGTTTTTTTTGTTGATTGAACCATGAATCTAGGATTACCATGGAGGAGAGGAATCATATTCTCATTTAGAAAAGAACATGTCAAGAGGAATCACGTTCATATTTGAGTTTATTCTGCACATAAAAACTATAGGAGTATTACATCACATTATCATTTCTTCTCAAGATTCCTTTCATCGAAACCGAGTTCTAGAATTCCCAATATCCCAAAGCTAGTTAGTAAATGCCCTATTTTTCCAGTAAAAAAAAAAGCCCTATTTTTCCGGGAAAAAAAAAAATGGAATTTGCCCTATTTTGTAAAAGGACCTCGAATCAACGAATAGTATCTCCTCTGTCGCATTTCCTATATTGTATTTTAATTTTGCAGAGGGAAAGTATTTAAATTTAGTGGACCTTTTACATATAGGAGTAGTTAACAAGGAATTTCCATAACAGTAATAAATAATCCCCATTTTTCTTTTGGTGGTCAAACCAGAAAACCGTTTCCCGATTCTCTCACTTTTTACATTTGTAATACAAAAATGATTGTGACACAAACTTTGTGCCACAACCAATCACAACCCCACTCACATGGGGTGTGGGTCCCACATGGGCTCCACATGCGGGCCCCACGCCTCATGAGTGGGGTTGTGGTTGGTTGTGGCACAAAGTTTGTGTATGTATCATTATTCTTTGTATTACGTAATCTACATGTGTAATTTTGAGCTGTTAACCTATTTGATCATACTACAAGATAATATTTAAATAGAGATTTTTTTTTCCCCATATTTAAATAGAGATGCATTACCCAAAAAGTGAGGAGAGAGAGGGCGGATATTTATTAGAAGAATATTTTTTCTGTCTCTTAAAAAGGAAATGATTTAACGGCTACAACCTTAAATATATTTTTTTGAATAGCAGGCTATAATCTTAACATGCATTATTATAGGATCGGACGACTGTGAATGTTACTTTGTTTATATGCGTAACATTTTATAAAAAGCTACTTTGTTTTATAATATCGATAGATGTTCAAAAAAGAACAAATAATATGGCACATAGAAGTACATCTGCGAAGAGGGTTCCTCCACTTTTGTGTTGCTTGTTCTATTGATTCAGATTCACGGTATCTTAACATTTTTTAACAATGGTTTTCGTAACATTTTTGAACAATAATTTTTGTGAGGAATGAATGACTCAGATTCACGGTATCCTAACATTTTTAAACAAAAATTTTCGTAACAATAATAATTCCCTTTTCTTCTCAGTAGCCAATCCAAAAAACCGGTTTTTAATTTACCAACCAACTAAACAAAAGAACTAGTAGTAATTTCTTTCACTTCTCTCTATTTTTCATATTTCTTCCTCCAAAATCCGAAATATAAACTAAAATGCTTATGGAAAGATTTGCTTCACACAAGGAAAATGGAATAAGAGAATATGATTTCATCCTTTGACATAATAAGAAAGAGAATCTCAGAACATTAATAAGGAAAGCTTTTAAGATGGACCATAATCCTATGGTTTATGGAAATTTATTTTCCTGGATTTTTAACGGATTCTTTTACTTCACCATTTTTTATTAGTCTATAAATCTCCCAATCCTCTCAGCAAAATCACTTTCCTCCTAACACATTTGTTATCCAAAACCCTTTCAACTAACAAATAATCCTTCCTATACATTTGTCTCCATCAAAATGTATTCAGCAATGGTTGGCCCCCTCAATGCAGAAGAAAACTACCCTTTCATGGTACAGTTCAATCACTTATGTATACATATACATACGGGAAATCCTAATAGCAATCCATCGGGCTGTGAATAAGGGAGGAAGATGGCAAAAATACAGTTTCCGATGCATCTTTAACAATTTTCAAGGCACTTCAGCACATCGGAAACTGTGTTTTTTTTTTGGTCATTTTTCTCCATTATTCACAACCCAATGGGTTGTTATTAGCACTCCTCTGTTTTTTTTTTTTTCCTTATGTTTTTTGTAAATGTTGCTTGTCATAATAATCATGTTTTTTTTTCCCTTCCCTATGCATTAATCTGCAGATAATAATTTTGAAAGTCGACTGCGAGGTTAAGGGATGGGAAAAGATTCTCTCTAATGCGTTGCATAGTCTCGGTAATACTACAGTACTCGTTCAATTTCTGGACTGTGATTAATTTTTGTATATTTTTTTTTGTTATATCTGCAAGTTTTTGTTTTTTTGGTGGTAGGAGTTAGGAATTTCAGAATGGATGAAGATGGAAAAATAGAGGTATCGGGCAGGGTCGATCCGCAAATGTTCCTACAAATGAAACAAAAATTAGGGAAAAAATTGCGGATAGTCTCGTGGCGGTATGGAGAGTGTCATAGCAATTTATATTTGCCTGAATCCAAACCAGAGAAGAAACCTGAAAAGAAACAAGAAATGTATGTTAATGGTCATTACGGATACGGTGGTGGTTATTATGGATATGGTGGTGGTCCTGGGGGATACGGGTTCCTTCCTCATACTTCACATTACAATGGAGGATACGGGTTCCTTCCTCAGCCGATATATCCTTTTCAAGAAGCCTCGGAGGCGCCACCGGATGCAACTCACAGATCAGTTCCCGATGATGAACCGAAAAGTGGTCAGGCAGATCTAAAGGCGCTGGAAACAGAAGATGAACCGAAAAGTGGGGTGGCTCTAAAACAATGCTGCAGTATTATGTGAGATGGATGATGCTGAAGCATGCTTTTAGTTTGCATAGTGAATGTTTAGTAATCTTTGTTCAGGTTTCCTGATAATTGTCTTAGATTTCCCTTCTCTTTAAAGTTTTTGCTAAGGAGAAGGTTTAGAATATAAATTGTAGGAATTGGTTTGTGATTGTTATCCAAGCAATCCACCTTGAATTGAGCTTTGTCTAAGGCACTCGTGTCTCTTCTAATACCCACTAATTTTGGGTTCATGAATATAAGCTTCTATCTTATGTACACCCTTTCTTGCATGTTTTTTGTACTTGTACAAGATTGGTCATATATACACCTCCCAGATCCTCCGTGCATGTGCCGAGGGGTTTTGGGCCGTTGGATTTTTTTTTTTTTTTTTTCTGTTTTAATATTTCTGGGTGATCCAACAGCCGGAAAACCCCTCAGCACAGGGGTTTTTCGGCACAGAGGATCTGACAAGCATGTATATACAGTTCTTTCTCAGAGGTGGGCAAGTTCATTGCTGGTTTCCGGTGGAATCTCCGGATTAGCAGAACAGTGCCTGCTCAAAAGTTTCGGAGGCCCAAAACAAACCTTTTAAATGGGGCCTCTTTACATTTTGCATATAAAAGTTGATCAACACAGAATCTTCATATTACAAAAATTTACACATAATTTTTAAAAAACAAACCATTACACTACTTCAAAATCTGTCATTTGAACATTTCTTCTTGGACTTTTAACTGCAAAAATACTCTAAAGCTTGGAAGTGGGCCTATTCTCATTTGCAGTAGGCTTAAACAAAAAATAAATGGACCTAACATATAAGAGGACTTTAGATATTTTGGGCCCCTATTTTAAACAATTTTTGGGGCCAGAAACCACGGCTTCTTAGACATATGTTATAAGCCGGCTCTGCTGCAGAATTTCTATCCATAGAAATTATCCAAATTTGAAATTGTCAAGACTGCTATTTGGTGATACCTTTTCTTCTTCATGTTTTCAGAAATTTACATGTTGAACTCCCAAGTCAACAAATATGACAAGAAACAAGTAACATTAACAGGTCGTATTGATCTCTGTATAGATGGAGGGAAAAACATCCATCTATAACATTCTGCTCTAAAGGTCGAAAGTACAATCTTTTCTTTCTCCTTTTCTTCTTGTTATGAACAACATGATAACAAATTAAGAAAATGTTCTACGTGAACTTTTTGATCTATCACCATGCCTGGATTTTTCAGCAGAAAGATCGTAGAATTCTTCCAAGTAGGCCAAAGCTTGGGAGTTATCGTCACACACCTTCCATAGTGATGAAACCTCTCCCTTGGCAACAGTGCCCCAGTCCTCGCAAACATCAAGAAATTCCAGCAGCTTCGAATAGAAAGAGTCATAGTTCATTAATAGGAAGGGAACTGGAAACGTAGATCCAATTCTTTCCAGTTGAATTAGGGCTAGAATCTCAAACACCTCATCTAGAGTGCCAACACCACCGGGAAGAGCTACTACAGCAGTCTTGTCTGAGCTATTAAGTCTAACTGCAGCATCCACTAACCCGTGCTTCCTTGCAGAAAAAAACCTGCATTTCGTTTGAGTTTTACTCAACAGGAAACTAAAGTGTGCGTTTGGATCAATGATTTGTGGAATAGTAGTTAATCTGTACAAAAATCCTACCTTCCCAGGATTCCTTTTTTTGATTTCTGAAAAAAGTTCCCTAGGAAATAGACATTATCCATATTCTATTAATTTTCCTGTTGCTGATGTACAAAATTTGTTGCTTCATAAATGACATTGCATCTTCTTATCCCTCTATCTCTCGTTAGCATTCACATTAGGCAAAGAGAGAAGAACCAAATACACCATAACAATGAAGGGAAAATAAATATTAAGGAATAAGAAAAGAAGATGACATGCCGAAGCTACCTTCATCTATTCAGTGTTCATTTGATTCCTATCCTTTTTATTTAACTCTCAGTAAATCCATCCAGAAGTTTATGATCCAAACAAAATCTATAAGTGTTGCGGTGAGTTTCCAACATAGAGTTTACTTTACCTGCATGTATTATAAGTTTCCGAAGGTAGGTATGGATGGAAATTCGTAGCTGTCCATTCAGCAGCTTCTTTACCTATCTTGAATCCACCAACAGGCTTTCCTGCTTGCAAAGCACCTTTAGTTGCAGCATCCATGAGACCTGGACCGGCCCCTGACCATGAAGTACAATTCAAAAGATTTGCGATCTGCAGAAAATGAAAAGAACGCTCATAGTCTCATATGATCTTTTCAATTTTCTTCAGCACAAATTTGAATTATTCCACGGTGCCCTCTACACTTTCAGTTCACGTAAACAAAAGGCATATATATGGACTCGTGTTTTGAATATATTCAGATATTGTCATATGGAGTGCTGACTTGCCTCTCTTCCCAAATCTAGTGTCTGCAAGTAATGGGGGTGGCTTGGCCCCATCCTCGAAGAACCCAAATACACGACTCCCCTTCCCAGCCTGTGAATGAGCTCGTAGCACCGTCCTATCTCCTTCTTGACCTTTTCGTTCAATTAGATCATATTAGTACAGAGTTTTTCTTTTTTTCCCAGACTTGTTTGAATTGCCGAGTACATCATATATACAAATACAGGCCAGTTGGCTAATAAAGTAGAGGAAGTAGTCCTATGATGGCATATGCAATGGCAAAATCAAGCAATCATTTCTTAAGACTCTATTCATTCTAATATCAGACTGCTTTTATGCTAAAAGAATGGTGTAGAAAATAATTTAACGGCCAAGTCTGAGTCTAGAATTCCTCATCAGTCATCTGCAATCAGGATGAGGAAATTGAACTCTTCTAAACTCGTGAAACCCACTTCTCAGTGTATGCAATGTTTTTCTTAAATGTCTAGTTGAACACGACAGAATGCTGTTTGAGTAGAAGCCTTCACTATGGAAACTGTGTACTAGACTATCATTGTGTCTGCTGAAGCTAAAAAGAGCTGCTTACTATTTCTTTTTGTTTTCGGATTTTGCGTGAATTTTGTACTGCTTCCTCTAGATAGCAAGCTACAACGTATGTCGTTCAATAAGCTAATCGTTCGGAAGCAAGGGATGTGATGCTTCTGGCTTTAAGCTTTAACCAAGCTGGATTTGCCTAATCAATCTAGCCTCAATGACACATATCATACCCTCAACCTATGTTCTTGATGGAAGAAATAGAGAGAGTAGATCTGTAATTTTCTCTACATAATCCAAGACAGAACATTACACAAGATTACATTTTTCAAGTAGAATCCCATATCTAACACCTCCATGGTAATTCCACATTCTTAAAATATCCAGGAGCAGAAAAAAGGGATCAAATTCGAGTCTATTAACATCCAGTACATGGAATGAATCTCCAAATTTTCTGCATCTTATGCACTTGGAGATCCCCTACATCAAACAGGTTGGACAAATAGATGTAACCCATCACTCAAAAACATCTCTTGGTAAGAATCAAAATTTTGGGTATTACCTCATTTGGGCTTGTTCTCTCCTCAAACTCGAAAACTTCAGGTTTACAAGCTGAAATCCTTCTTGGACGAGGCTTAAACCTTGAGAGCTTCAAATTCATGCTATAACCCTCTCTCTGATCAAAGGGTAGAAAATTTGAAGCCTTTTGATAGCAATTCCTGGAAAAAATATGAGGACCCAATGTAACAGCCACTGAAAACCCTATCTTCATCTTCTAGCTAGCTGAACCAGAAAGACTGATCTTTTCCAAGATTTGGTCTATGATATGAGATGGGTATTTGTTAATCTGTTGTAATTATGAGCTCAGATTGCTATACAAATTGTAATCAGATTCCATGGAATAGGGTTCCAATATGCTTACCAGTGGTGCCATTGATGAGCAAGAAGGCATGGAAAGAAATTTAAGGAAATTACCGGGGTATTTTGAACAATTAACGGCCTTGTTGGTCCAGGCCCAGTTTGAGTTCAGTGTTCAACTTGGTGGATTCAGGCCCGTTCCGCTAAAAAAAAAACCACTTTTAGTTTTAATCCAGAAACTACTTTATTTCGCTAACAAAAAACTACCCAAGAAAATCAGTTTTGTTTTAAACCAAAAACTACTCCATTCCGCTAACAAAAAACTACCAAAAAAAACCCAACTCATTCCACTAATGCCACTAACTTGGGTTTTTTAGTTTTTTGGCTTTTTTATGTGAGAGCTCGAAAAATGCGTTGGCTTTTTGTGATTTTTTATGTGATGTATTGTGAGGGGATGACCTGTCTCGAAAAACGTAATAAGCTGACTTTTGACTTTTTGAGTTAGTGGAATGGGGCCTAACCTTTTAAAAAAATAATAATTGGTATCATCAGCCAAAACGCGTCCTACTAATGTAAAATTACAAATTTGCCCTCCCCTTATACGTTTGTCAAAAAAATTTATAACGGAAGCAGATCAACTTGTTTTCATTTTTTAATCATCTGAAAAATTTATTAAAAGACAAACCTGTGAGAAGATGAGATTAGCAAAAAAAAATTGGAAGTTCTGTATCCATTCACGTTCGTGTGTCCCATGACTTTTAAAAAAACAAGCATTTAGGAGTTGTTAGGGTACGAGGGGAGATTGGTAATTTGGTAACACAACTCAAAAAACCAAAAAACCCCAAAACCACTTAGCGGAACAAGTTTTAGTTTTAAACTAAAACCCAAAAAATAAAAAAACCACTTAGCGGAACACCCCCTCAAGCGGAACAGTGGTCTGACTAAGCCCAACCCAAATTGTGTTAGGGCTCCCTTAGGTTGGAGGTAGCCTAAGTTCAACACATTAAGGCCAGGTTTGGCTGAGGCTTAGTTTCCATTATGGCAAAGAAAACAAAAAATACCGTCGTCGAAACTCAACCAAAGAATACCGAAAATACCATAAATATTGAAAATACCATAATGGAAACTCACCCTAAGTCACTTGACTTATGTTTGCGTCTTTATTTGATTTTTTTCCGCATTAATAAATTTTGCATTAACTTTTTGTGTATCATTAGTTCGTCTGAGAAGAATTGAAAAAGTAAATAATTATGATTCAAACTCAAATTATTTTGACAAAGAAAAAAAATAAGCCAACAGATATATTTTATGGCTTATTTCGTCTTCATTGAAAAAAGTGAGATTCTATCATAATTTTTTACTTCTCCGATTCCTCAAGTCGAGACGAATCAATAATAGATAAAAATTTGACGCAAAAAATCAATAAAGCTGAAAAAATTAAGGCAGGTGACTTATTATGCCGAACTTGGCCTAATTAAACTCGGGTGAAATTTGAAAATCCATTTAGCATCGTGATTCTTCTTTATGGATTGATGAAATCACAATTACATGAGTGCAATTTTGTTCACCCTCCCTAAAAGAGGGTGAACAATACCCTCTGTCTTATTAGCTAGGAAATGATGGGGGACCATTTTTAACCCACTCAGCCCAACTCAAGTTAACATTAGGCTAAACATATTGTATGGTCTATATTATGCCACCTCATTGACAATTGTAATATTTTTTAGTATTTCGTAACTTTTCAGCAATATAATTTGCAATATTTTCTATGATTCATAACATTTTGACGCGTCTCGTTACTTTTAGTAATAAGAGGTAATTGATTCTTTTTTTATAAGAGTGCATATGATACACACCTGAATAGGGGTGTGTATTATAGCATATCCTACCGCTATACCGTCCATAAAGATAACAATTGAATGGGCCCTAATTGCCAAATACACATTATTATCTAGTATGTCGACTTTATGAGCTTGTTACCAAGAATGAAATACCGTCTCTCATTATCTCTCCACCCATGTGAATGGTGTCCATGTCTTTGTCGAGTGGTTGTTCCTTTCACAAAATGGTCTCAACTTCTAACTCATGCTTAGGAAATTAGCATTCAAATCGATTAAATTCGTGGGTCCATGTTGTATTTAAGAGCTCCCTTAAAAAGGGATGGCCAACTCCAAATGTAACAATTTGCTTAAAATTTAAATACTCCTATGTTTTGCGTATTGATCTTTTCATTTGACAAATCAATCTTGCACGAGTGTTTAATGAGCTTAACACCAAAACTTACCGAGTTAACTAGTAGTAGTAGATTGTTTGCGAAAAAAAATGAATACATGACAAGTTCTAAAAATGTGCTTGCATTTGACGTACAAGTCATTATCGTGTGGCGGAGAAGAGGGTTAA
The DNA here is from genome assembly GCA_036023075.1 of Gaultheria prostrata. Lineage (NCBI taxonomy): Eukaryota > Viridiplantae > Streptophyta > Magnoliopsida > Ericales > Ericaceae > Gaultheria > Gaultheria prostrata. The sequence continues at coordinate 10,141 of JAXBDA010003136.1, read as the reverse complement.
GAGTCTTGGGACTCACTTGAGACACAAAGCACTGAATAATCACTCATCTAAACCCACCACTAAATAATTACTCCTCTAAACCCACCAGGTAAGTGGGTATTTAAGGCCCTATTCCGCTAAATCAAAAAATCAGCTTATTCCTAAAATCGAGGTAGTCACTCTCTCACAATACATCACATAAAAAGTCATGAAAAGCCAAAAAACCAAAAAACTCTCTTAGCGGAACACCCCCTAAGTCTTCTTGGCATTTTGCATTTTTTATTTTCTGGGTTATGGTCTTATTCATCTGTATAAATGAGAAATGTGCAAAATGTTTTATGCAATTGGAACCGTGTTTGAGAAATATGTAAATAATACGTACAGTATATTTTTTATCAAAAATCAAATATGCATTTTCTTGGAATTTATTATGGGAAGGGAGACCCATACAAGCAAAATGGAAAAATGAGAAGCCAAAACTCGCTATCCCATTGAAAAGTAATGTCATTTTACCAAAAAGTAATAGTATCTTCTTTAAAAAAAATATATTGTAGGGATGAGACCTACACTATTTCAACCAATAAGAATAAGAGTTTTGTTAGAGTGGACAAAATTGCACTCCTTTATAGTTAGTAAGTATCCGGTATTCTGTTTGCACTCAAAAAAAATTCGATAGAAGTTTCCACGGTTGGAAAAAGTTTCCATCCAAATTTTTTGGTCCGTGGACTGAACATATATTACGGTTTTTAAATTCCTATTTTTTAATCCGTGCTCCGACCATTAATTTACGGATCTGAACTAGAAAATACATTCAATTCGATTTGGACAGGTTTCGTGGTTTTAGAGAGATGCCAGGAACACAAGCATTTAGACACAACACCGAACACAACCCCTCATATAAATATGGGTTTTGCTTAATAAATGTGCGTGAGACCTAAGTGTATGTAAGGAATTGTGTCAAGTGTTGTGTTCCTAGCGTTGTTGATTATGCAGCCATACTCCAAACCCCAATGGAAGCCGGGGTGTTGGAGATCACCCTTCTGGAGAGCACCTTAGAGATCCTATCTGAGCCGTTCAAAAGTGTTTTGGACGGTCCGAATTTTTTTGTAGGAAAGTCAATCAGATTATTCCATAGAAGAGTTAACTCTTCTATGAAAAAATCCAAACTGTTAATTGTTGAGATGAACGGCTCGGATGCGCTCACCCACCATAGGCTAGCTCACCCTTTAAAAGGAAGGCCAACTCAAAATGTCACCATTTCATTTCCCTCTTTCTCTCTATCCTCTCCCTCTCTCTATACAGCTTGCAAGTTTCCACAGTTGGAAAAAGTTTCCATCTTGAGCTTCTCAAACATATTTCGCCAGCTGCACTACAGAACCTGAAAATTTTCATCAGACACCTCTTGTAATTTCACCACCGGCAGCTTTTTCCCGGCGAAATGTCCAAGTTTGGGTCACATTTGTGCATCTTAGTACTTCTTCAGTGGGTGGTTTTTGCTTCTGGTTTGCAGGGATCAAGGAACAAAAGCAGTTTGTGGAAGACATTGGATGGTAACTCTTTCCCCTCCTTTTTTTTTTTGCTTCTTCTAGTACTGAACTAGCTTTTGCTCTCTGTTTGGTTGCTGAGAAACCTCTTGGAAATCATGAAAGAAAAGGAGATACGATTATAAGATAAATGAAAATTCTAAAATCAGCCCACTAACTGCCGCTAAGGTTTCAAAAATGTATTAGAATGTATGAAAAGTGTATAAGAATTTGTAAAAGTGTATAAAAAAAATAATACTGAAGTGTGTTACTTTTTATCTTCTTATTGCCTTGTTGTCAGCCCAGTACGACCCTAAGATAAAATGCCCATGTTTTGTCCTGTTTTCAGCTTTTCAAATTAAAAAAAGAAAAAGAAAAAAGCTTGAGCAGCGAAAATTCTGATTAAGGTAACCCTCTTAAAATTTAGCTCCACTTAGAGCATCTCCAACATTTACTCAAATGAAGTTCTCTAATGACTACGTTCAAATCTAAGCATGAATTTTGAGGGACTGGTTCACTGATGTCATAATTGGCCTCGGAGTTGTGAAGTCTGAGTAAAAATTTGAGTCTTCCTTAATTTGAGGAGAAATCGGAGTATCGATATTTTGAGTCAAAGATTGGAGTGATTCAGATTTCGGTTCTACGTCGATCAAAAGAGTAATGGCTCGAGATGCTCTTAGCCTACTTACAACAGGATTACATCCTAAAATTTCAGCATTGATGTCTAACTTAGCATTAAAAAACATTGGTTTCTTTGGTCAATATTTCCTCTTCTTTTTCTTTTTCGTTTCTGATTTAGATTATTAACTGTATTTGTTATCATGTGGTAATTTAATAGTATGGTCAACATTGTCTACAAGTTCCAAATAATGATTTACTAAAAAATCTTATTTAGCAATGTATCGCGGTGAGAATAATGTAGTGGATGTGGATCTGCTTCAATTGGAAGAATAAATTTTGGTAGCAAGATCAGAATTGAAAACAGTGAAAAGTGAATGAATTTTTGAAAAGGCATCCTGTGACAATCTTAAGGTGTCTCAAGTGCCCTAAAGACTTGTGTAGTAAACTTGAATGGTAATGGGTAGAAGTTACAAATACAAATTTGTCACTTCACCACATTCTTGGTTGAATTGATATTTTACATCTATAGGTTTTCATTATCAGTTTGCTCTTTATTCATTAAATACGTCTTTCTAGCATATCCAACAATGAATACTTTCTTCATCCATCCGTTGAGAAAACTCACCTATTCTCTTCAGTTTGAGCTATATGATCCACAAACGTATTTGTTTTGGATTTTCTCTTTTGCAGGAAATGCACCTTTAGTCGTAGCTCGTGGTGGATTTTCAGGACTATTTCCTGATTCCAGTTATGATGCCTACGACATTGTTGGACTGCTTGGGTTGCCCAATGTGGTCTACTGGTGTGACGTAACCCTGACAAAAGATAGAGCTGGCATTTGCTTTCCAGATCTCAGGCTTGAGAATGGTTCTACCATTGATAAGTTACCCGGTCAAGAAAACAAGTCTAATACCTACCTTGTTAACGGTGTATCTATGCAAGGGTGGTTCTCTGTTGATTTCACCCTCAATGACCTGGAGAATGTCAGTTGTAAGTTTATTCGTTTGACGGTCTTCTGTTGCAGTTTATTGTGACCTTATTTATGACCTCACATTTTTATCTGCTGCATGATTGTATTTGCCAACATAGGTCATGATTGTATTTGTATACACATTTATATGGTCAATATAATTTTGTTCTTGTAATAGTTCGGAAACTGACACACGATTACCAAAGCGTTTTTCGTTAATGGTCAGAGTGAACAAATCAGCCAATTGTATGTTATGCTAATAAATTCAAGTTTGTATGAACTCACTTTATGGACATTGTTCTACTACAATTTCTTCCCTTATACTTTCGTGTATTTTTGCTTTGGATGACAGTAGAACCAAACTGTATTATGCTCTTCTACTCATTCAACAAGGGGATATGGTGAAAAAGGAAGATGGGTCATGGGATTAGTTTTTGATTTTCAAGTCATAGTGAATTGGCACTCTAGGAGAGCCCACTGAGCCTACTTTTTATGTGTCAAATATAATTTTCTGCTTTTGGACGTGTCATTTCGAAATTACACTTTCGTTATATGTCTGAACAGTAAAACAGGGAGTTTACTCCAGATCCGATAAATTTGATGCGAAGGGCTACTCAATTCTTACTGTTCAAAATGTGGTTGAGGGGTTCAAACCACCAGGACTATGGTTGAATATCCAGGTAATACTGATTTGTTTTGTTCTTGTTGGATGAATTTGTTGCCTTCTTCCAACGCATTCTTCCAACGCATTTTTGTTAACCAATGTAAACAACTTTGTCCAAATACTTCTGCAGCATGATGCATTCTTCAGGCAGCGAAACTTGAGCATGGGACGTTTTCTACATTCTGTTTTTCAAAGGGCTAAAGTTGACTATATATCTTCACCGGAGGTAAACTTCCTCAGGAGTATATTGACTCGGAAACCAAGCAGAACAAAACTAGTCTTCAGGTTTCTGGGACAGGATGAAGTTGAGCCTTCAATCAACCAGACTTATGGTTCTCTATTACGCAACCTTACAACTATCAAGAAGTTCGCCTCCGGAATTCTAGTCCCCAAGTCTTATATATGGCCCATGGACGAAAATCTTTATTTACAGGCTCATACCTCCCTTGTCTTTGATGCTCATGCTTTTGGTCTAGAGGTCTTTGCTTCAAATTTTGCAAACGACATTCCTTTTGCCTACAACTTCAGCTATAATCCTGTAGCCGAGTATCTTTCTTTCATTGACAACGGAGAATTCTCGGTTGACGGTGTGATTTCTGACTTCCCAATAACTCCAGCAGAGGCCATATGTAAGTTCTTCACTACTCTTATTTTATAGGGTTGGTACTTGGTCAAAGAACACGAGTAAAAACTGATTTAGAAACTGCTTTTTGTATGGGTGCGTTTACTGGTTTAAAAGACACAAGATCTCCTATCTACTCCCCTTTCATCCATAGCGCAACTATCCACTGAGTTCTCCTACATCAGCTTGTAAGTAGGTGGTTACATTTCCTGATTTATATCAGAGCTGATTTGGGTGCTTTCTAGCCTTATAGCATGAAATATACCCGTTTGTAGTGATGAAATATACCCGTTTGTAGCATGAAATATTCCCGTTTGTAGTTGCTAACTGAAAATGTAGCGAAAATTTCATAAAAGAAACTCCTGAACCTTCGTTGATAAAACTATTCTCCAGTTTTGTTCTTTTGATTAAGCAGGACTATGATAGTGCAAAGCATCCATCTCAGGGTGTTATCGGGCCTAAAGATTCAATATAGACTTGGCACCTATGTAGCACGGATACAGGATTTCTAAAAAAAGGGGTCACAGACACGGTAGGGGACGCGGTAAAAATAAATAAAATAAATAAATAATCATTTTATTATACCAATGGAAATATAGTTATATGTATAAACATGAAGCTTGATAGAGTTCAATGGAAAACATGATTCATGTAGCCGACCCCAATTAATTGGGATTTAAGGCTCGGTTTGATTTGTTATATACATGAAGCGTCAATTTATACAAATAAGAATCATATATACATCATATTATACTTTTCACCCAAAATATTTTAAGTAATATACATTTACCCACCAAATCTTTTTTTAAAAATTGCATATTTAACCCCTGCCGTGTCCCTCGCATGTCCCCCTAAAAAATTAATTAAATTTACTGGACACATCACGTGGCATGTCCCATACGTATTGTGCCGTGTCCTCGTGTCTGAGGGGACACGCCAACCTCTAGGAGTGCCGGTGCTTCATAGCTTGGCACGTGCTCCTTTCTTGGTTGCATGTTAGTCTATTGTTAGATTTGCTCTATCAAAGCTGTTATTGCAACTTTTAGACCCCCTTCTACATGTCTCTTTCGCTACTAGTGGTCTACTAATTGCTTATCTTCAGAAATATTTTCTTCTGATGCTAACCCATTTTCTTTTCACAAATTGCAGCATGTTTCTCTCACATAGACAACAATGTGTCAGGGCAAGGTATGCCGTCGTTCTTAGTGAACCATCTGATGTGACATTCATATTTCTGGTATAAGTACATAACGGGTCCCGAGTGAATTTCATTAACATCCAATCCTTACAGATGCCCCACATAGATGCTAAACAAAATATGGTAAAACATATAATGACTTAACTGTAGCATTGTTGCATCATGAGCTAGTGATTGATTGATTTCATATGACATGTCATTGGTTTCAGCAATGCCTCTTGTTATATCATCGAATGGGTCAAGTGGGGACTACCCTGGTTGTACTGATTTGGCTTATGATGGAGCTATCTCACACGGTGTAGACGTTCTTGGCTGTCCTGTCCAAATGTCGCGTGATGGAATACCGTTTTGCTTAGGATCCATAAATCTTATTGATAGCACAACAGTTGCTCAATCAGAATTCAGCAACCTTACAGCATCCATTCCAGAACTTGGTGTAGTCAATGGAATATTTACCTTCAGCCTAAAATGGAGCCAGATTCTGAGTTTGACACGTAAGTTAAAACTGGTGCTTAAGTTCATTTTGTTGTGTGTGAAGGTTCTTCATCGTGTTGCTTTACTTTTTGAGGTCGTGTTTCTTCATCACTCGTTCGTATATGTGATTTCAATGGCCTGTATTTTGTATCCATGCCTCCTCGAATTAATAGAGGTCATTCACTCAGTCCAGCCCTTATAGAGGGGGATTTCCCCTGCGGCATATGTATGATGGAGTCCGTTTTAGAGGTAGTTTGGTGGGGTTCGATAATATTTGCTTTGGGCTTCCCTTTTAAAGGACTTGGGCTCGTCCCTTGTTGAAATTTATTTCATCATTTTCAGTTTACTGTGTTAAACTTTGAGAACACCCTACCGTTATTCTTGAGGAATAAAACCATGTGTCTGAAGTCTGAACCAGTTGTATATATTACATTAAATGTAAAAATAAGCACGACAAAAAGAAGAAATGTTGCATTTTTCACTAGCTCTTCTTTGCTGATTGCCGTACTAGGCTTTCCGTAGGGTACATTTTCCTAGTCATATGTGAGAGTATCTGTTTAAGTGACAGAAACATTACAGCGGTGTGCATGATATACAAAAGTGAAAGAAAAGGCTGTTTGAAGAAAATACGGTCACATCCCATTCTCTGAGAACCCTTGTCCATGCATTTAACTTCTTGGTTTTCCTATGGTAGAAGCATTGCTTATATTGCTTTATAGTAGCTTGTAGTTAGATGACATGCTTATTTCTTCTATGTTGTTTCTTACTGCAGCGGCAATATCAAATCCGTATGCAAGATATGGATTGTACCGTAATCCAAAGTTCAAGAATGCTGGAAAATATATGGCATTGGCTGATTTTCTGGCCCTTTTTAACGCCAGTTCTGTTTCTGGTGTATTGATTATTATAGAGGTGAAGTTAAATATATACCATCTTTCTCGGATCATACTAATTTGATTACCCGATAAGCTGTAGCTGAAGTGCCAACATAGATTTTGAGATCAACTATCTGGGATAGTTATGAATTATAATATAGGATTTTCTAACTTGAAGTATTTGTAGGAAATGCTAGTTTTGTAGACCTTAAAACAGTTTGCTACAAAGAAAATTCTGCTGTCCCTACAAATTTGGTGAGGGAAGCGTTAGGAACTGAAAGCAAATGCAAAATAGAAGCCAGGAATCTTCACCATTCTTTTCTTGGAAGGCAGAAAGTTAGAAAACTCTGTTAAAAAAAAAAAAGAAAGTTAGAAAATGATATGAACACGTGAAAATTATGAGAGATAAAATGTCACAAGTTTGAGCATCCCAAATCAGGGGTAGAACTTCAACTGCTTGGGGATGTAATAAAAGCAGCTTTTTCTCTGAATATTTTCCTCTTTACTTATTCATACAGCTTCTGATTAAGACAAATTGACTTTTCCTGTTGTCTTGCATGTCTAGAAAAATCAGAAAAAATAGATGTATTTTTTTACCTTTTTTTTGGGTTCCTCTCAATACAAACCGGAGCAATAAAATGTTTAGACCACGAGCTTCAAGTAGTTCACTGAAGACAATCTCTGAAGAAAGGTCAGGTTCTTAGACCTCCTAAACATAGTCTTAGTTGACCCCAATAGATCACATGAACTGATATACTTGGCATGTACTGCGTCTGTATGAGAACAGAAAGAAAAGTTTCATATTCTTTGTGTAGCTCTACACTAAGTCAAATCCTTCATGCTGCTTTTTTTATCTTACAGAATGCAGCTTATTTAGCAGAAAACCAGGGCTTAAGTGTAACCGATGCTGTTCTTGATGCCTTAAAAGACTTTAGCCTCAATCATAGGACAGTAATGATTCAGTCCACTGACAGCTCGGTTCTGATCAAAGTCAAGGAGGTAAGCAACTATGAGCTTGTTTACAAGGTGGAAGAGGACATCCGTGATGCAGATACCTCTAGCATTAAAGAGATCAAGAAGTTTGCTGATTCTGTAGTTGTAAGCAAGGCCTCCGTACTTCCTTCTGCCTCAGGGTATCTCACTGGGAAGACAGATGTTGTGAAAAAGCTACAGGCATTCCAACTCAAGGTGTATGCAGAAGTTTTTCACAATGAGTTTGTGTCTCAGGCATGGGATTTCTTCTCGGATGCGAATGTGGAAATCAACAACTTTGTACTGGGTGGGGGTGTTGATGGCATAATCACAGAATTCCCTAGGACCGCTGTCCAATACAAGAGTAAGCTCATATACTAATCTTCAGAAACAATCATTTTCTCTTTCATTCATTTTCTCTTTGTTGATCAATGGACATTTTCTTGTGAAAAACTTGTGTTGGTTTGCTTCATAAAAGGTGTTCAACCTCTGTTACATGGATAACGTCCATAAGGATATAGGTATCAGCTGCAGATACATGGCTAACTGCCAGATTCATCTAATTTATCTTAAGGATCTAGGGACACGCCAAAAGATTGATGTTACCTAATATGTTCATTTTACTTTGTAGGTAAAATGATGTTTACTAGCCGCCTTAGGGCTTTTCATGCATAATATATGAGTTCTATGCGTAATTCCTTCCAGTCCTTATTATTGAACATGCTTTCTAGGTTAATGTCCAAATCCACATGTCGGATACAGGTTCCACAACCTTAAGAACTGAAGGTCAAGTGTCTGCCATCATAGGATTTTTTATTATCTCTTGTCCTTACCTGGGACTCACCAGACAGTAGAGTCTGCCGGTCTCGAAAGTCAGTGTCAAAAATTATTGCGAGTCTCCTGTCGTTAAGAGGCTAATTTTACCGTTACGAGACTATCAACAAATCCAATCCATTGATTGTCTAGATGAACAATCGAGATTTTGGACTGTTGAGTCCAATCCAAGTTCCAGACTGGAGAGGGTCCAATTCTTTATCATAGATAGCAAGGTTAAGGGCTGATGGCTTGATGCCTTTGAGTACTCAAGGCCATATAATGAAACTCATGAATTTCTGAAGTTGGTTCAACAGGCTTGTATTTTTCCCCAAATTTTTTTACTAATACCATGACGAATATGTTATTTAACCTCTTACTATAGCATCTGAATTTTGTTTCATAACCACGAAATTTTGGTGCATCGAGCTTTTGGCATAGCTCTAAGTTAACAAGAATTGGTGCTTTGGCGGATTGCAGGGAACAAATGTTACTCAGGACTGAGTGAAGACGAGATACCAAAGTTCATGATACCTGTAGATCCCAAGGGTCTGATGTTAATCATCGATCCTCAGGACAGGCCACCAGCTGAAGCTCCTAAACCGGTCCTGACCGAAGCTGACGTGGATGAGCCTCCTCTACCCTCGACTTTTGATCCTGTACCATCAGCTCCAACCCCCAAAACTAATGGACAGCCTGAAGCTGTGGCGTTCATCTTCCTGTCTTATCTGTCCGTTCTCCTTGCAACTCTTCCCTCATTCTGAAAAACTCTCAGATCATTTCGCTTGCTTGGTTTCTGCTTTACCGCACGGCTAGTTGAGATTTTCTTTTAAATAGCTGCATTCATATTAAAGACATTCCCCTTTACTATAGTTGGCAAATAAGATTTCGAAGCCAAAGAGAATTGGAGGTGCCATTTGAGTGGAAACGTCAGACTAGTGAAATTTCGTCCTAAGGGTTCTTTGCGTGGACGATTTTAACTTCCTGTGACGAGTTCTGTTCTTTTCCTCACGGAAGACTATGTAATTTGGGAAGACAATTCCAGGGTAAATGTCATTGGAGATTTTCTGTGCATATCAATTATTTACCTAATGTTCAAAAGGGGTAATGCTACTATGCGCACCCCCTACAAATTGTTCCATATGAGATTTTGTGACTCAAAATATGAGATTTTGTGGCTAGAGGTATGAAGTGCTTACGGTATGCACCCTCATACGGGTAGTCAGAAAATCTCATATAAGGCCACAAAATCTCATATTTAAGTCCACAAAATCTCATATGGTCAAATATGAGATTTAGTGGAACCTTATATGTGCCAAAAAATCTCATATGACCAGTTACAAAATCTCATATATGTTCCACAAAATCTCATATAAGTCACAAAATCTCATATTTGTCCCACAAAATCTCATATGGGTCAAATATGAGAT